>ML801028.1:111164-126984 GCA_009831015.1 Picea engelmannii
CGATTTAAGGTGTGTTAATTCCGTATTAATGATTCGGAAAATCGGCGGTCGGGGCTTCGTGACTTACTATGCATTGAGACTTGTTATTACCGAACGGCGAACTCCGATATCCCGATACGATTTTAAGAAAATTTTGATTGTTGTTATTTAGGTTCATTCCGGGAATTATTTGGAAACGTATTTGGAACCTCCATCGATTTAAGTTTTAACCATTATTTTCCGGAAAAATGAGTCTTAAGCAGATTTCAAATTCATTAGGTCTGGAAATTTTTTTTTTTCTTATGTAGATTCGAAAATTACAAAGATCCCAGGATATCCGAGGATTTGTTTATAAGGTAAAAAATTTAGGTTCTGTTTTAACACCTCTTATCTATGTACTATTCCAGAGAAGCCATCGAGGAAGGTAAGTACTTTAAGAGAGTTCTTGAGAAGTTTTGTAGAGTTGATGAAATATGAAACTGAGTTGAATGCATTATGTGAAATTATTGATCATTGCATGCAACAAAGGGAAATTCCTATTGTAGAGAGGGTAGTAAATCAAGTACTGCACAGAAAGAGGACCAATGAAGAATTCATATTAAGTGTGCAGATTAGGGAATATGATGTGGATAAATTTATTTTAGACTTGGGTTATGATGTCAATGTATTACCAAAGTAGACCTAGGAAATGATGGGAAAACCCAGTTTGATTTGGTCTCATGTTCTATTAAGGTTGGTGAACCAACACAAGATAGTACCCATTGGCTGATTAATATGAGTACCTATGATTATAGATGGAGTGTGCAGCGTTACATATTTTGAAGTCATTGATATCGTGGATGATAGTAAACCATATCCATCACTGAAGGGAATTGAATGGGCCTTTGATAATTAGGAAATTATTAATCTAAAAAGGATGGAGATTATATTTGAGGTAGGAGATTTAAAGGTTACCGCACCATTGGATCCAACGGAAGGGAAGAGGTACATAGAGCCAACAAGGGGGAATGAAATTGAAAATTTGTATAACATGACTACATGGATGGATGACTATGTTAACCCAACTACAAATGGTGTGCTAAGTTGGAGACGCATTAGCTCGTGTGCGTCGGATTCAAAGGAAGGTCTGGAACATCGGCAACAAAGGATCCATGAAGTATCAACTAGACGATGTGCACATATAAATCGATCATTGTGGGATTGAAACAGAGTTATGTGATCCACCGAGGTACAACACATTGATTGATATCAGTTTTTTTGTAAATTCATTTGAGTTGTAGGTACCTGAATAGCAAATATTGTTGGCATTGGATGTTTCCCTAAAAGCTACTCTAGCTAGATGGTGGGTTGCACACAAAGAGAGAATGGAAGACTGGTCGCAGTGTAGAAGACTAATGCAAGTGTGATTTGGTACTAAGTTGGAGAATATTGCATAGAAGTATATAGGGATAAGAGACTCATCATATCATATTGCGTAGAGTAGAAACAGATGGAGTTCGACATCGAAGGAGGAATGGACGCACATGTTTATACATACATTGGATACAATTCCTAAGAATTGGTACTTGGAACTAGAAATGCATAGAGAAAAAACAAACGGGCATGAGCTAACTCAAAGGTTCAAGGAAACTTTTACTTTTGAACATGAATCTTCATTAGTATATGTAGCTTTACAGGTCATTCAGACCGAGATCTTCTTAGAATAAGGGTCGATGGAGGCGGTACCTATGTGTAGTGCACATAAAGATTTTATGACTGTCCATGAATTACTGGAGTGTTACAATGTTTCTAAAGAAGAACATGATGAGGAAGATCCAAGGAATGTGCAAGTACCTGAGACTGAGGGGGAACAAGCAGTAGAAGGGCCATATTTTGATTCTGTTGAATGCACATAGCCAATAAATATGTGGAAGGTAAACATTGGGATGATAGAGAATCCAAAGTTTGTGTAGATATGAGGTTATTGGAATGATGAAATAGTGGAGAAGATTGCAGATCTATTGCACGAGTATCAGGATCTATTCCCAACTACATACTAATAAATGAAGGGGATAACTAGTGATTTAGGAGAGATGAAGATCCCTTTGAAACCAAATTCTAAGACAGTGTGACAGAGACCCTACAGGCTAAATCCGAAGTATAAAGAGAAGGTAAAGGAAGAGATAGACATGATGTTAGCAACAAGGATCATTGAACTAGTGGTGGAGTCCAAATGGATAAGTCCAATGGTGGTACAGGATAAGAAAACAAGAGGAATCGGGATTTGGGTAGATCTAAGGAAGCTAAATGATGCATGTCTACACGATCCATTTCCAACACCATTCACAGATGAGGTACGAAAATGTAGGAGGGAAGGAGACTTGTTTTTTCATAGATGGCTTCTCAGAGTACCATCAGATAAAGATTGCATAGGAATATAGGTATAAGACTACTTTTGCAACAGAGTGGGGAAGTTATCAATACACAGTGATGCATTTTGGACTGAAGAATGCACCTGCATATTTTTCAAGAGTTGTTGTTGCATATTTTAAGGAATTTATTCATAAATTCCTTGAATTGTACTTAGATGATTGGACCATGTTTAGTTTATTGAAATATCACATAGAAGTACTTAGGTTAATGTTGGATAGGTGTAGACAATGTTATATTTCGTTGAACTTAAAGAAATGTATTTTCTATGTGCCTTTTGGAATTTTGTTGGTCCATGTGGTCTGCAAGCAGGACTTATTGGTGGATCCTGCTAAGATCGCAGTCATTATGGATTTACAACCACCTACATCAGTTAGACAGCTAATGGAAACTATAGGTCATAAAAGATATTACAGGAAGTTCATCAAAGGTTATACATAGATTACAACACTGATGGAGAATTTGTTGAACAAGGAAGCTAGGTTCCAATGGAATGAGGACCGACAAAAGGGTGTGGACACACTAAAGAAGAAATTAGTGACCATATCGATTTTCATCTTTCCAGATTGGAAAAAGGAATTCTATGTTCATGTATATGTGTCATCCTTATATTTGGGCACAATGTTATCTCAACCAGGAGAAGGAGACATAGATCACCCAATTTCTTTTGAAAGCAGGAAACTATCGATGGAAAAGAAGAATTATACTACCAAAGAACGCGAAGGATCGGAAATGGTATATGTGTTGCAGAAATTTAGACAATGTTGATTGGGTTCTCATTTTAAGATGCATACAAACCATTATGCACTAAAATACTTGGGGGGGGAGAATATGAAGGTGATTACTGTTGTTTCAGGAATATGATTTTTAGGTTGTTGTGAAACCAAGGAAGTTGAATGCAGGACCATATAAACTATCACGCATACTATCAGGAAAAGATGTAGGGAATCTAGATGATATCCTTCCAGAGTCACAATTATTTGCATTTAAAATGGTGGACGACTACTCCATAGACATTGTGCAGTTTCTAAGTACAAAGACGGCCCCGTTAGAAGAAACAATTAGTGGTTAAAGAATCATACTATCTGTTTATTGCAGGGAACTTATACAAGTTAGGTGCATATGGAATATTGAGATGATGTGTATTATAGCATGAAAGGCCTATGATACTCATAGAAGCACATAGAGGGATTGCAAGAGGACACTGCATAGGTAAGGAAACTGTGCATAATATTTTGTGCATAGGGATATGGTGGCCCACACTTCACAAGGATGCTAAAGAATACTATCATGCATGCGATGTTTGTCAAAGGGTGGAAAATCCATCCAGGAGGGATGAGATGCCTTTACACCCACATGTTACATTGCAAGCGTTTGATAAATGGGAAATAGACTTTGTTGGATGGATCAACCCATCAACAAGAATATCAGGATCTAGGTACATAATCACTGTGATAGAATATTTGACGAGATGTCCAAAAGAAACACCATTCATAGACTACATCGCATGGTTTCTATTTGACAATGTAGTCACATTATTTGGATGCCCACACATTCTACTTAGTGATCAAGGAACACACTTCCTGAATAAGACAATTGCATCATTGACTGAGGAATTTCAAATTCATCATCAGAAGAGTACGTTGTATCATCCTTAGACCAATGGGACAGTATAATATTTTAATAAAATTATAGAGAATGATTTGAAAAAGATCTGCAATGTAGGAATAAATGATTAGGACTTAAGGGTTTCTGCAATATTATGGGCATACATGAATACAAGAAAAAATTTGACATGACAAACACCTTTTAGGTTGGTCTATGGGAAAGAAGCAGTAATTCCGATAGATTTTATTGTTCCTAGACTACGTGTTGCGGTGATTATTGATCTCTCAGATTTTGGCGCAATAGAGGAGATATTATCACAGTTGGTATAACTTGAGGAATATCTCTTTATGGTAGGGTTCCATCAGGAAGTTCAGAAGGTGAGATAGAAGGCATGGCATGATAGACACATTAAACAAAAAAAAATTCAAGTGGAAGACTTAGTATTACTCTACGAAAATAAGTTCATACAGCATCCAGGAAAGTTTTGAATGCATTGGTTAGGACCATATGCACTTTAGCATGTGACAGAGGTAGGTGTTGCATAGTTTCAAGAAAATCCAACTGACTTGATCAAAATCCTTTGATAGACCAATTTTTAGCACTTTTCCTTTTAGCCTCTATGCCTTTATATTGTACATAGCTTCCTGAGCAACACCAATTGCTTCATGGATCTGTTTGCCTTCCAAAAAACCAAATTGTTCTTGGGATATATATTTAGAGAGGATACCTTTTATTCCTCTACTGATGATTTTTGAAATTATTTTATAAATGCATTTGCACAAAGAAATGGGTCCATACTCATCCAAACTTTCTGAAGCATCCTTCTTTGGAATTAGAGCAATGAAAGTGGCATTGAAAGGAGGGTGGATGAATCCATTAACTATGGATTCTTATATAACTTTGAGAATATCATGTCCAATGAGATCGAAAAGACCTACATAGAAATCCATGGACCATCCATGAGGACCCAAACTTTTGTCTTTTTGGAAACTATGGAGGACTTCTTTAAATTCTGCTTCTGTTACTTCAACCATTAGGTCTAGATTTTCCTCCTCTTCTACAAAACAGGGGAAGTATAATGCCATCTAAAGGTTGGCATCTATGGACACCCTTCTTTCTGTTGTATATAATGATTTGAAGTGTTGAGACCCAAGCCTTGCCAAATATTCAAAGGAAGATAATTGCCTTCCTGATTGATCCTTTAGCCCCCATATGGTGTTTTCCAATTTCCTACCTTTTTCATAAGCTTGAAAAAAATTGTATTTTCATCCCCGTCATGAAGAAATAGTGCCCTACTCTTTTGTCTCCGTTCTTCTTCCTTAGCTTGGAGAATCTCTCTTCTATTATTTTCCAGGGATAAGAGGGCCTCTTTTTCTGTTGGGGTGGAAAAACCTCCTTTTTCAGAGTCATATAGGGATTGAAGTGCTTATTCTGTGCTTATAATGTCTTGTTCCAAATGCTTCTTTTTCCTTTTTTCCCACCCTTTTATGGAATTTTTTAGGGATTTTAATTTCCTTGCAAATTGGATAGCATCATGCTCCATTGGCCCTAAAGGAGCCCAAATTTCCTTTACCAACTTTATGAAACTTTCCTCTTTTAACCAACTAGAGTTAAATTTGAAAGGGCTAGTTGGGTTTTTGGTGGCTCCTGCTATCTCTATAAAAATTGGATAGTGATTTGATTCTCCTCCTGAACCTACCCATCATCTAAAGAGAATAGGCTCTACAACCAACCAATTTGAAATAAAAAAGAGATCCAGTCTCTTTGCTATATGATCTTCTCCAAGCGTTCATTTCTCCAAGTGGGGCCAAGATTTGTAGGGGAAATATCAATCAACCTTGCCTGCCCCATCTTATGTACTATGAGATATGAGAGAGAATCTGCCTGGGCTCTCTTCCCCCAAGATTCGTCCGCCCCAATGGGGAAGTTTATATCCCCTCCCAAGATGAGAAAATGGTCTTTTCAGAAGGATTTTTCTAGAAGGGAATTCCAAAATTGAGGTCGGTCTTGAGTGAGGCCATAAATGTTTAAAATCGTAAGAGATTCCCCCAATTCTGCAATATAAACAAACATATCTTGGCCAGAGGGGAATCCCTAAGAAGATTCAATCTTTATGGATTTTTGGTTCCATCCCATTGCCAGACCTCTTGCACGACCAGAGGCATCCGAACCAAAGAAAGACCAGCCCTTTAAGAGCCTTTCGAGCAGTGTAACAATCAAGGCCTCTGCCCCAAGGGTTTCTTGTAACATCACGATATCAGGCTGCGCTAACTCCAGTAGACTTTGGAAGGCGATATGCTTGGAGGGGCTTGCCAACCCCCTACTGTTAAAAGAGAGCAAGTGATTTGGAAAACCCTTCAGGGGTTGGCAATGCTCTAAGTTCCATAGAGATGGATACTTGTCTACCCACCGTGACATCCATAGCCGCACGAGATTGTGCTTTTGAGAGAAACGATTTTCTTCCCCTCCCTTTGGAGAAGGATCTAGTTGGTGGGTTTAAACCCAAACCTTGGAGAGAGGCGTCCTGACGCCCAACAGAAGAGACCGTTCGAAAACGTAATTGATAGCAGATGGTCTCTTCATCTGTCAACATAGAGGAGTCTTGACTTTGTGAAGGGGGAGGGAGATAGGAAGGGGTTGTGGCTTGGGAGAAAGAAAGACTAGAGAGTGGGTCCTGGGGTAAAAGGGGAAAAAGGTGGAGGGAGAGTCTTGGCATTAAAAGAGGAAGGTAGACTTTTTAACTTACTTATGCCCAAAATATTCAGGGATAGAGACTGAAGATAAACAAAATTTACAGAGATGGGAGAAAGAGGATACATACCCAAGTGAGCATCAATTCCTTTCTTTATCTGGTAGTCAAGAGTGGTAGGAAGATAATATGAATCCCGGTGCTTCCCGTCAGCCTTTGACTGGTCGGCTAAAGCACTCCCTATCCCTTGCTTATCCAAATTCATAGCTTTTCGTGTTGTAATTTCTTTCCATGCCCGAATTGGTCCTTGTGACTGAATAGGAGACGTCACTTCACTTCTACCAGAGCTATAAGGAGAGGATGTTCTATGTCTAAAACTTTTCAAAATGGGGGCTTTGCGGTTCATCGAAAGGGAGCATTTCGCAGCCCGATGTCCATGTTTGTGGCAACTGTTGCATTTGAAAGGAATACCCTCATAGTCAAGAGGTTGTCTAAACAACAAGTCTCCATGAGTTAGCTCCAACGTATCCGAAAGGCCCTTTATGATGTTTAATGAAATAAGAATATGAGCCATAGACATTTTTCCTGAGGATAAAAAAGACATATCCACCTACATAAAAGTTCCTAATGTGTTGCCAATCTTCTCTAAGCATTTCCAACTCCAACGCTCCGATGGCAGCCCTAGCAGCCTTACCCAAATTAGAATTTCATCAATCCTTTCATGGTTTGCGTCGAAAAAAGGGGTCCATCTCTTCAATAACAAAAGCTTAGAGTTTATACACTAGGGGTCATGCAAGACTCAACACGCATCTGTTGTTGTTTGGAATTTGAAAAGAAACCACCCTTTTGCAAGGGTATGCACTAAAGGCAAAGGGAAACCCAAATCCCTCCAGTGAGAAGAGGCCCACACCTTTACATGGTCGAGGCTTAGATGCCTCTTGTTTGCACGCCCCACAGCTTCTTTTTCAGCTAGATATGGGACCTCTGGAATCATGATGTCGTCCCCAAGAGCCAAAGAGTGCGGACGAGGGACCAAAATTACTCCCAGGGGAGATTTCTTTCTCTTTGGAGTCGAGGAATCACCTTCAAAGGCCCTCGACGCTAGACAACTAAGAGGTGGTCTAAAGGAGAAGGACGAGGGAGGGAAGCGAACAATAGTTTCCAAAAAAGTGGCACAAGGAGAGGAGGGGGGATGACAAAGTCATTCAAATATAAAGAATTAGGGAGACCTGGATCTGGAAGGGGGGGAGAGGAGAAATAAGGACAAAGGTTAGATAGAGAGCTTACCAAATTTGGAGAAAGAATCCAATCCGAAAACTAGCTGGAAAGAAAACCTCCTGACTTAGATGAAAAACCCTCAGATGGACTCCTGGGCTACCAAATCAGACACAAAAATCCAAAGCTCTGATAATCCTTCTAGAGGGTTTGGATAAAAACCTTCCCTTAGCAAAGCATCAACAACCGAGGCAGCAGGCAAGTCCCCTAAAATCGACAACTCGGTCCCTGAGGCTAGATCACATAGTGGGTCTAGAGAGGAAACCCTCCTCGAGCTCCCGACAATTGGTGATATAAGAGGAGAGGTCGTGTCATTGGAACTACCAACTAGCAAGTTCCAGATGAGTTGGCCATCCAACTAATCGTATTCGTAATCTACCTGCTCCTCCATAGCGTCTAGTAGATGCCCACCTAGAAAAATACGACATAAATAAACTGAAAAGAGAATCCACCAAGAGAAAAATTGTCACCTCCCTGTGGGCCTAAGGTAAACTGCAGGGCGAAGCAGGCCTGAGGAGACCAAAAAAAATGTGAGGCCACTTACCGCTAGGATTTCCGCAAAAACCCCTCTCATTTTTCCCAATACCATTCTTCATACAAATTTAATTTTTGATCAAACCCATTATTAAAAACCATATATATATATATATATATATATATATATATTTCTAAGTAAAAGTAACACTTTTCGAGCACCATAAAACCCTATTTATTAATATAGGTGACACCTTTCACATAACGCAGTATGCATTAACCATAATATAAATATTCTATGGATTGTTTTTTGAAGGATTATTTTTTGGGATTACTCCAAATAAGGAAAATAAATTTTATTTTTATTTTCAAATATAATAAAAAAATAAAATATGTTCTAGTAAAACATTAGTTTAATATATTAAAATATCAAAATCCTAACATGTAACGCTCACATTTTAATATTTTTCCTAAATAAAAAAAGTTTATAAAGTCAACAATATTTTTTTATTTTAGTTTTAAAAAAAACGACGTCCCAGGTTTGTTGTGTGGATGGCATGGCTCTCCTCAAGAAAATAAAATTGACAAAATGTTCAGAAGGCATTCAATGGGATACGTTTTCCATAGCTTTATAATCATATTATTAAATTTAGTAGTGTCAATATCAATCAAATTTTTATCAATATTATAATGATATGCCATGCCCCTATATGATTTTAATCAATAAAAACGAAAACATACATAAACATAAAATTATTAAAAAAAAATCTAAATTTTTATGGAAAAAGATGTTTTTATATCTATACGTTATGAATATTAATATTTTTCATAATAAAGAATACATATCCCAAGAAATGTTTGATAATAACAAATAAATGTATTAAATTTTTATAAAAGAAATGTTTTTATATTTATGTTATGAATATTATTTTTTTTATAATAAAAAATACAAAGAATACATATAAATAAATCACAAGAAGTGTTTGATAATAACAAATAAATGTATTAAATTTTTAAAATCATTTTATAGTTCGGTTATATATGATTTGAATTTAAAAAATAATAATTAAACATAAATTAAATGATTTTATAGTTCTGTTAGATATGCTTTGAATTTAAAAAATAATAATTAAACATAAATTAAATGATTTTATAGTTCTGTTAGATATGGTTTGAATTTAAAAAATAATAATTAAACATAAATTAACACAAAGAAAAGTCTATTAAAAAAAATATATCTCATATCCACGCCATCAACATTAACTTTTTAATAATAAATATGTTCAAAAAGATTTACTTTATCCACACCATCCACATTAACTTTTTTAATAATATAGAATAAATTATTTGGAGATTTTTTACAATAAAAAATAAATATATTAAATAATAATAAATAATAAATATGTAAATTACAAGTTTTTGATCATTAAAAGAAACATAAATCACAAGAAGTCTTTAAACACTTTTTCTATGTTGTTATTCTAAAATTGCATACAAAGATGCAAGATGGTTTTTTGTAATTATAAAAATCATAATATGAAATTGGAAATATTAATTTAATTAATATTAAAAGAAATCGAATCATTTATATCTGATAATTTTTATATAATAAAAAAAATTCAATAATGAAAACATTGAAATTTTCAGCAGCATGACTTTTTCTACGAGGGACCCTAAAAAAACACATAAGACATCAAAATCATAACTTGTTATAACAAGGCTACTAGGTAGCATATATCTGCAGAATATAATAATGAAAGTATTGTTTAAGGAGATAAGGAGAGAAGGAGTAGGTATGAAATGACTAGATGGTAGAAATATTTATTACAATAACATTGGGGGAAGTGAAGGCAGCAATAAGACTTCAAAGTTTTTGGCCAATAAAATATCAGATAAATGAGATTTAAAATTTAAAATTAATCATTATTTTTTTAAACTTTAGATAAAGAGGTGTATATTTTATAGTCAACCATGAATTAATAGAAAGTCAATCCTAACACAACATTATATACCATGCCTATCGGCAGGTATAATAAAATAGATAACTAACAATTATTATTAATTACTATTTGCACATATTACAATTCAAGTTTAAACCAAAGGGGGTAGGGTAGGGTATATATACTTCCATAGACTTTACCAGTAAAATCACTGGGAGGAGGAGGTCTCATACACTAATTTGGTGTCTGGCTTGACCTTGACCTTAAAAATAGATTATTATTATTATTATAAACTAACTTGAATATGTAAATGATTTACATTTTATATTAACAATTTTATAATATTTTTTTATTGTTTTTTATTATTATTTTATTTAAATAATGGGAAACTTAGGTTAATTAATAATAAGACAAACAACCAACAACCATCATTAAGTACTATTTGTACATATTACAATCTATAAACTAACTTGAATATGTAAGTGATTTAAATTTTATATTAACAATTTTATAATATCATTTTATTGTTTTTCTTCTTATTATTTTTAAACAATATGAAACTTATTATAATTAAGACAGATAACCAACAAACATCATTAAGTACTATCAACAAATGTAAAAGTTTCATCTTATTCCATATTTCAAATATTCCTCCCAAATCAAAATTAATTGGTAATTTTTAATAATAATAAAAAAAACATTTAATTAATATTCCCTATGGTGCAGGTCTACCTGTACTCAACTTTAGGTCTTTCCACCCAAAAATCTTTACAAAGAATTGCCACCTGGCCAAAAGCTTGGATCCGGTGCTCTGAAGCCTACTCCACCAAAGACAGGATAGCGTTGGGCACTGGATGAATCTCGTGCTAATAGCGCCCCCCAGATAATCCACTGGTGTAAAGTGGAGTTTGTCCCTTCCAAGTAGGGTTCAAATCTTGTATAATGTTTTCGATTGACTACTAGATAAATCGTTACGTGTAAGTTCAAAAAAAAAATTCCATATCATAATTTCAACGAGGTGTATGGCTTATTCCACCAACCCGTCTTCAAAAAAAATAGAAACACTGCCCGCTATGTGCATCCATTCAAGTTGTAGCTATTAACATCCGTATAAAATTTAGTAATATCACATAGATAAACGATAACATTAAATTTAATGTTATTTATTACAATAACATTGGGGGAAGTGAAGGTAGCAATAAGACTTCAAAGTTTTTGGCCAATAAGATATTAGATAAATGAGATTTAAAATTTAAAATTAATCATTATTTTTTAAAACTTTGGATAAAGAGGTATATATTTTATGGTCAACCATGAACTAATAAAAAGTCAAGCCTAACTCAATACTATATACCATGCCTATCAACATGTATAATAATGATATTTTTGCATTTCTTAAAATTTGAACCACAATTTATAAGAAGTCGATAAAATTTTTATTTTTAATAATATTTAAATAATGACACTTTAATATTTCTTAAGATTGGAAAAAAATAAGAAGTGAACACATATTTTATTTTAGTGTAATCAAAATTTAAAAAATAAAAAATTAAGGAGGGAAGTTTTATGCATCTATGTTAAAAAAATCACTTTGAAACATCACATGATCTTTCACGGGTATTTTTAGCTTTCAAGTGGTAATTTAGGTGTTATTTGGAGTTTTTGAGCATTAGTTATAAGTCTTGGGGCGCCATGTGCATGGTTGAATGAGAAAATTTAGACCTTAGATGGACTAAAGGAATCTTCTAGGAATTCATGGCCAAGAGCAATGCCTTTAAACACCACATAAGACCTCCCAAGGGTATCCTTGGGCTTCGAGTGGCGATATGGGCACCCTTATGACTTTTTGAACAATATGTATGGGTCTCAACATCGTAGATATGGTCATGGGAAGAAACTTTGGTTGTAGGCATTAAAGGACAACATAATTTAAGTATATATTCATTATGTTATTGCGCAGGTTGTTTGGGCGCTAAGTATATATTCATTATGTTATTTTAATAGGGAAATGGTGTAGTCATTATGTGTATCATAATTGACTATGACAACTAAGTTGTTATTCATTGAACTAGGTTCTATTTCTATTTCTGTTTATGTGTATCATCATTTTGTTTAAATTCCTCTTCTCAATTATTAATATTTTATTCTTTAATTGAATTCACATCCCAAATCGATGAACTAATTGCTAACTAGAAATGAACCATTGTCACCAAACAACGATTTATCATTAGCAAATGATGAAACTGTCATTAAAATGAACTCTTGACATCAAATTAGGGGGGATCATAATGATCTAGACCTTTAACATAAAGGTTCATTTTATCATAATGATCTACACATTTAACATAAAGTTTCATTTTATCCTCTTGTGTTTGTAGTGGTTATTTGTCCATGATATCACCTAAGTACGAATTTCAAAAAATGGATGTGTAAATTCTTAGCTAAACATTTTTTTTTGAAAATTTCACCATTATCTTCACAATGTCATCATTATAAACATGAACGATGAATTAATTAATGGTATCCAATCATGCTAGCATTTTGATCCTCCAAAATGTACTACTAATCTAAGTTACCAAAAGCAAGTGCGTTATGGAAATCACAATCCTTTTAAATTTAAAAATCGAACAAGGTGGAAAACTTAAGCCATATGGTATATTTCAATTTCATTATAACACATTCATATTTAGAAGACTTTCCCCACCAATGTGTCATGTCTCAACGTATGTATCTACTTCAAACTTAGAATCGAAGTAATCGAGTAGATGATATGAAGTGCATAAACCATAACAAAATTCAACATTTAATTTTCCCTTACAATATCTCTCATTTTGAAAAACCATTTCAATATGTTACCAATACTCATACTTGATGAACTTGTAAACACATATAGATGTATTTCTACAAATTCCAAATATAATCTATTTTTTAAAAGAAAAATATTATTTATTTTTTCTATATTTTTCTTATGACATAGGAAAAATATAAAAAATTAATATTTCTCCCATAAGTTTTTGATACATCAATGATTTCAAAAAAGATTTATATGTTATATTACTACACACTAATCTCTACATGATAAACGAAAAATCCATTCTTATTATGTCAAAGTTCTTCAAACACTATACCATGAGCTTTTGTCACGATAAGATGTTGGCTTTAACTTGACCACCTTTAAGCAAGCTCTCTAAAATCGCAACACCTACCCTCTTGCTTTTACAATGATTAAGCAACCAATTTCCTCTATTAGACTCCTCTATTAGAACAGGTTCATTGAAATCAAATTCTCCTGATAAGATTATTTTGATCAACACCGCCATATGGGAGCATGGGAGAATGACTTAAATAACTCCTTTCTTCCTTTCTTTTTCTTGAAAAGTAAAAGCGTGAGTCACAGAGCACCACGAGTCGGGGGTAAACTATAAATGGTGATAAAATGCACTAAAACAGTCATTAAAACGGTTTTCAAAATGAACTTAAACTCTCCCTTGTTAAGTCTTAATGTTCAGTCTTCACTACATAATAATACCTTCAAACACTACACCAACATTTTACATAATAATACCTTCAAACACTAGACCAATATTTTACATAATAATACTGCACCAATATTTTACATAGTAATACCAATATTTTACATAGTAATACCATGAAGCCTTTATTCAAACATTGAACCAACATTTCACATTGTAATACCATAAAGCCTTTATTAAATGATGAGGCACTCCTGATTCCGTTCCTATACATATACATTTTTATTTTTAATGTATTATGTAGGTACTAAAGTGTTGCGCCAACATGAGTGCATATCGTCTACATTGTAGGAAAAACAAAATTTCATCGTTAGAAAAAATCATGGAAAAGGGTTCAATATGCACACCATCAAGATTAAAAAAAATGGAGATTACAAGAGGTCTTGATTACGTGTTGTATATCGAGTAACAAGTACACGAGGTCATGTTGTAAATTTATAAATTACCAAAGGTCTTGTTGTATATATAATAACAACTTCAAGAGGTCTTGACTACGTGTCGTATATGCATCGTAACAATTACAATACCGAATGGTGAATGCAAGGTTACTATTCTAAAACTTCATGCAAAAATGTAAGATGACTTTTTGGCGTTTGAGAGATAGAAAATGGTAGAGTAGCTATGTTTCTTTACATTTTTTGAGAGATAGAAAATGGTAGAGTAGTTATGTTTCTTGATCTTTGTTAGGTAAGGTTTTCATCAACATTTTTGATTATTTTGAAATCTTGTACATTATGAATTCTATCAAGTTGTCTCATAACTTTTGTAAAAGTGTAGCTTCTAAGTTGAATTCCTGAGTTTTCAGATTCCACTTCCCTGAATTCTTGAATCACGAATATCTCAAAGTCAATTATTGGATAGCAATTGACATGCATGTCTCGTAACCTCACTAGTAAACTGCAATCCACATGCATGTCTCAACAACTAATGGGGGATCATTCCTAAGATCCACAACTTTTGAACTAATTGAACAACCATCCATGTTGAGTTGACCTTCCACTTGATCCCTATTAACTTTGAACGTACAATTTCTTTAGACGAAGAAATCAATTCCTTGTTTGACTACAAAGACTAACAACTAGTCATCCTATGGACATACTTCCATCTACCGAGACACCTAGGTACCCAACCATGGTGTTTGCCAGTTCTATAGGAAAATAGCCTAGATATGGGATGTACCTGAGTCAATCTTACGCTATGACCTCTTTCATATGATTTGAAGATTCATCATCATTTATTTGACAAACAATTTTCACTGTCACCAACATGCACAAATAATAGATTAAAAAAACTTAATCATGAGAGCAAATAGAAACCAAGAAATTTCACCGTCACCATCACAACATATACTAAAATGTATAAGCAACAGATAACCAACATGCAGAAAATAGACACAAAGAGGTTCTATTTGCATAGCATAATCAAGGCTTCCTTTTCATACTGGCATAACCATAATCTCAATAGGGTGGTGATCAACATAGTAGAGAGTAACATTGATTCCTACTGCACACTAATCATGATCCTGCCACATACAAACCCTACGGAGGATCTTCATGGTAGATCAAAAATAACACTCCGATCGTGCTTCTTCTCTCTTTAACACACAATGACCTTTTCAATGTTTTATGACTGCAGCTTCAAAATAAACTTTCCTTCTCTTAACCTCTTCATTTTAGTTTCCCATCTCCTTACGATTATGGATTTGATTGTTTTATTGGAAACACAATCCACAAAAGGTGTTTTCTCTTTCGTTCACGCAAATCCTTCTCTTCAAAAACCACAAACACTCTACAGAACCCACTCAAACAACTCGCAAGCTATCTAGGCGTTGAGCCCATGTATTGGCCATGTGCTCTTGATTCCCAATGTCTACCTCCAAATCAAATCTCCTTTACAAATGGAGGATTAATGGG
>ML801028.1:175025-193242 GCA_009831015.1 Picea engelmannii
CAAATCATTTTCCTAATGTAATTCCCTTTCATACATGATATCTGAGTTGTACAAGGGGTATGTGTTGTTCCTTGGCATGTCTAAAACACAATGCTTGAATGCATACCTCCTCTGAATTTCAAACTGGTTACCTTCTTCCTTTATTTATTTTTATTGTAACCAATTTATTTAACAGATCTCATATGCATATCCTTCCTTTAGGTTTTTTTTTATTAGTTAAGTGCATCTATGTAACCAATTTATTTAACAAATCTCATATGCCTATCTTTCATTTAGTTTTTTTATTAGTTAAGTGCAGATCTATGATCTCATATGCCTATCTTTCATTTAGTTTTTCCTTTAGTTTTTTTATTAGTTAAGTGCAGATCTATGATCTCATATGCTTATCTTTCCTTTAGTTTTTTTTTATTAGTTAAGTGCATCTATGTAACCAATTTATTTAACAGATCTCATATACCTATCTTTCATTTAGTTTTTTTTATTAGTTAAATGTATCTATGTAACCAATTTATTTAACAGATCTCATATGCCTATCTTTCATTTAGTTTCTCCTTTAGTTTTTTTTATTAGTTAAGTGAATCTATGATCTCATATGCCTATCTTTCCTTTAGTTTTTTTTATTAGTTAAGTGAATCTATGCAACCAATTTATTTAGCAGATCTCATATGCCTATCTTTTCTTTAGTTTTCCCTTTATTTATTTTTATTGGTTAAGTGCATCCATGCAACCAAAAAGGTCATTAGTAACTAGAAAAAAAAATAAAGGACTTCGATGCTCTATATAATGGAGGGAGGAGAAGGATGGTGGATCTCTCTTCTATTTGGTAACGTTACGCTGCAGAAATTTATACTTGACTGACTTAGCTTGTGGGAGTTGGGATACCCAGCTTGGTGATGAGTGGTAGCTCGGCCTTGCAAGGCGAGCTGGGAGCTAGTTGATTCTCTGGTTAGTGTGTGTGGCCCCTTTGCGGCTTGGGGGGCTGAGGGGGAAGAAGAGTACCCCTAGCGTTGGCTGGGAGGTACCGATGAAGTCTCATTGGTCGAAAAGCGGGAGTTGCATGAGGTGTGCAGGACATCAACTGAGAACAAGTGATTGGGCAACAATAGGCTTCCTTATTTCTGCATGATAGATTGTTAGTATGAATTATGCTTTAGTTTTGTATGTTTAATTGGGTAAAAAAAATGTTTGTCTTAGCATTCTAGTTGATGACTGAATTTCCCCCATATCCTTTAGCTCGATGTTGATCTCCCATGGCCTTCGATCCCTACATGTCTTGACCGTCCTGTGGTTGATTGATTGTGGTACGTGCGGTTTATTTTTGCCTTTGTCCCTAGCTCATCAGTCCACGCCTAAGCAGCTGGCCAAGAGCCTGATCTACGGTCGTCGCTTCGACGTTAATAGACCTATGGATCTCAACGCCCTACCTTTTGGTGCATGGATGACGAGTGAAGGATGTTCCTTCCAGTCATCTAACCTTGTTGTTGTTCCAGGATTGAGTGAGTCTTTTGCCTTGCTGTGTTGATTATCTCTGAGGTGGTTTTTCTTCCCGCAGCGAACCACTTTGATCCACTGTGTTGACCCCTGCGTTTAATCCCCTTTCTGGCTTATTAGTTAAGGCTAAGTTTTTAATGTTTCTCCTGATGGTTTTGTGTGATTTTCCTAACTTCTGGTCTTCCTTTACTCTACGATTTTACTTTGAGTTTCCTGTTTTCCATGGATTTTAATCTCTGCATTTTTTTTTTCTGAACCTTAGTTATTGAGGACGATCTCAGCTTGCGTGGTACACTTGATTAACAACCTTTTTTGACTGAGCCTTTCCTCGAATGACAACCAATGATTTTACATTCGCTGTCTGTATTCACAATTTATATTCAACAACTTTTTTTATTATTTACAGTTAAATATGGGTCAGCGAATTCTGGTGATATTTACCCACGATTTGTATTACTTACCCAGACATTTACGTAATCCTTAGACTGTGTTTTTTCTATGCGAATAATGGTGTTCTATATTGTAGTGGTGGTTTTTAATGGCAGCGAATTCTCATTGATGATTAACAATTTTTTTTTAGTTATTATGCCGATTTTGACAGTGAAATCGTGCCTTGGATGGCAGCGAAATTTCTCACTAAATGCTGGTGATCTCATGCCAATTTTGACAGTGAAATCATGCCTTGGATGGCAGAAAATTTTCTCACTGAATGTTGGTGATCTCATGCCGAATTTGACAATGAAATCGTGCCTTAGATGGTAGCGAAATTTCTCACTGAATGCTGGTGATCTCATGTTGATTTTGATAGTGAAATTGTTCCTTGGATGGCAGTGAAATTTCTCACTGAATGCTGGTGATCTCATGCCGAAATCGATAGTGAATTCATGCCTTGGATGGAAGCGAAAGTCCTCATTAAATGCTGGTGTTTTTATACTATTATTGAGAGCGAATTCGTGCCTTAAATGGCAACAGATTTCATCTTGTTGCCAGTGTTTTTATACCATTATTGAGAGCGAATTCGTGCCTTAAATGGCAACAGATTTCATCTTGTTTCCGGTGTTTTTATACCATATTTGATTGCGTTTTTTTCTTACCGTAACCGACAAAATTGGTTGCTGCATTGACTGAGTGTTTCCCGTGAATGACTGCATTTTTCTCCGTGTGATTGACCGCGTGTTTACCATGCATTGTCTGCGTTTTACATTTACCTAACAGCCATATCCTTCCTTATTTTTGCAACCAACTAATGGCTCTGTGATTGACCACCAAAAATTCAACATTTATTTTAGAAGCTATCTATTGCCTCTGCATTTTGATTAATAGTAGAATATCATTTATTTAGATAGCTACTAGCTTGCTTTTGCATGGATTTCATTTGGAATGGCATGTGATATGCACTGCGAATTGCTGGATAGTGTTTGAATTTTTGAAATGGTGTCAATTTCATTTACATCTAGCATGATTGCTGACAACCAATCTTGACAGTAACTTTTAAATTTTGATAGAGAATTTAAATTTGAGGGTGAATCTATGGAAAACAACCTATATTATAATAGTACTAAACCATGATTTTACAATCAGTAGTGATAGCGATTTTTATATTACTTCTTACCACAACAATTTTATATCCATTATGCTATGACACTGAATTTTTCATGATAAATCTAAATCGTTCAAGGGATAGCCACTATTGATTGTTTAAATCAAATATTGTTTTAAGCACAACGACTTATGTGTATAATGACAACCCTTACCCCCAGATTCTGACGAATTACTTGATTGAAGACTCACAAAGTTACACTTACCTTCGATATGTGCTTATGTGAGTAATTTTTCGTGACAATTGCGCTGAAGGGTTTAGGTTCAGTATACAAGTTTCAGTTTGTTTAGTGAGTCCACAAGATAAGAGAATTCTGAGGATACCAATTTAATTCAGTTTTCTAGATGGCAATATCACGTACCTAGACATAACAGTTAGACCACATTGTTATAGTCATCTTTGTCAAATGTTCAAAGGGCAGTGTAGATCCTTGAATGTGAAGTATTTTACTTTTTAAGCGCTTTAGTCCACCCTTGATAACTTATGTGATAATAGTAACTTTGCGCAAAGTAGGTCACATGATGGGTCACACTATGATAATGATAACCTTGTGATAGTTCACTCTTCAGCACTTCGGCATCTTGCTTAATCGATAATGGTTTTTGTTGTTAGCAAGGAAGTGTAATAGCTTGCATTATTTTTAACTGAATAATGTTATCTTGTGTCTTGTTGACCCGTCGCTTGAGGGCGTAGGCGTAGTCTTCTTGCCAGTTATTTCATCCCCTAGCACGTTGGATTTTCTTGATTCCATGGTCCAGATAGGTTAGGTTACGCCAGGATTATCACCGCGCCTATCGCTCGGGGACGGCATGATCCCTGACTAGGGGATCATGGTGTGCCCTATTGGGTAAAGGTGAATGATAACTTGGCCAGAGTTCGTGCTACCTGTTGCGGGTGTTGTTGATCATGGTAGGTTTTTGTTGGTGTTTGGGGTGAAACGCCTCTAGGTGTATGGTCGTACGCCATAGAGGTTCTATTTACTGAGTGTCAAGGCCATTGCATCAGATTTGAGATGTTGTTTCTTAGCTTGTAGGTGTGTCTTGTTTGCATCGAGCGAGTAGTCATTCTTCCTTGTTGTTTTGCGCACATTTCGCCTAGTTTCTCTTGTGCCAATGCTTGTAGTCATTGTTTCCTATTGCGTGGACTGTGTGCTTGCGTTCATTGTCATCGGTGTGGTTAAACTAATGGCGTCGTCACCTTCTTGCCTAAAAAAAAAAAAATTTACTTCTGCATCGCCAGTAGTCGTAACTAAGGGGTCGTTACACATGGTATCAGAGCGGGTTCAACCCTGCGACTGTGGATTGCTAGGCTTTCCATTGCAGTAAACCCATGAGTTTTTACTGTTGCATTAATTAAAAACCTTAAGGTGTCCATGTGGTGATTTCATTTAGAGGAAGCCGACAATGTGGTGCCATGGAAGGAGGTGTGACGCTTCCAGAAGTTCCCGCACCCTTGGAGTCGAATCCCCAAGGGGAAGAACAAGTGCTTGGGCTGGAATCGCTTGTAGTAAGGGATGATGATGGCCTTACAAGGCCCTTCTAGGTAATTTCAAGGGCCTTGATTCACCATTAGTACTGAGATGAGGCCAGGGAACCTGTACACCTGAGGGTCCACAACGCTCCCTAGATAGTACTGATAACATCCACCAATAAATCGAGAGAGTTGATTTCTCGAGTCTACGAGTGTCGCGGATGGTTGTGCCATCGAGGAATGGTTGTAAAGAAAGGCATTGCACTTCATGCTTCGTGATTTTGACCTCCAACATGAAGGTCTGCATGGTAGTCTTTCAACTAAAGGGGAGCGCTCTTCTATGGTGGAAGACGCTCCTGCCACAATTGAACATGACCATCGAAGACGTGTCATGGGAAATATTAGAGAAATGGTTCCATGAGAGGTGTCTTATGAGGAATTTGTTGAGAGCCAACTCAACGAGTTCAAACACCTTATGACCAGGCGGTCGTACGGTGCCCGAGTACATGGCTCATTTTTGGAGCTTCTTTGGTATGCTCTGTAACCTCACCAGGAAACTTAAGGTCAACAATTTGGTGTTGGCTTTAGCTTTGGAATTTAGCTTCTACTTTAGGTACCAGGATTACTGAACCGAAGAAATTATGTTGAAATGTGGGGAGCCACATTTCCAGCACGACTTCCCAGTGAAGAGGACTAGAGAATCTGGATCAGTCTGACCCACCACTTTGGGAGATTTGGGCAAGGCCCATCAGATTCATGCAGCAGTGAATAACCGTCAGGAAGAGCACCAGTCAACTTTGTTTGAGACGTCAGGTACAGTCGCTGACCAGACCATTAGTATTTTGATAGATCCTGGTGCTCCCGAGAGTTTCATTTCTGGTGCGATGCTAAAATGGATTAAGGTAAAGGCAGTCGAACATGATGAGTTTAGCTTCATAGAGATGGCTTCTGGAGCCAAACAGAAGGTTGGAGGTAAGGTTATGGGTTGTACCCTCAACTCGGGAGAGTTTTTCACTAGGGCCAACTTGTACATCATGATATTAGGATCTTATGATGTCATGATTGGTATGGACTGGTTGGAATCGCATGAGGCAATACTCAATTGTAAGACAAAACGATTGATCTTGGTCAATGATGAGGGACAAGGACGTGTGATTGTAGGTCAGAACCAAGAAGTTTCCCTGAATTTCATCTCTTCCTTGCAGCTACGGAAGAGCATGCGCAAGGGGTGCAAGCTTTATGCGATCCTTGTGTTAAACGAGAAGGGAGTAGCGGAAGGTATATAACACCTTCCGGTGGTGAGAGAGTTTGCAGACATCTTTCTGGAAGAGTTACCTGGGATTCCACTGGAAAGGGAATTGGAGTTTATTATAGACCTAAAACTGGGAACTGAACCGATAAAAAGAACGCCTTATCGGATGTCGACCCCGGAGTTATAGGAGTTGAGAATGAAACTGAAAGAATTGTTGGACCTGGGACTGATATGTCCAAGTGTGTCACCGTGTGGTGCACCTTTTATTTTCATACGAAAGAAGGATGGGTCATGGAGGCTCTGCATTGACTACGTAAATTGAGAAAAAGCAACGATCAAGAATCAATATCCGTTGTCGAGGATAGATGATTTGTTTGATCTGATGAAGGGTCCGACAGTGTTCTCAAAGATCGATTTTTGATCAGAGTATCACCAGTTACGGATCAAGGAGGATGATATCCCTAAGGCCGCTTTTAAGACGAGGTTTGGACATTACGAGTTTATTGTTTTACCATTTGTACTGACAAACACCCTGGGGGTATTTATGAGTTTGATGAACGGGGTGTTCCGCGAGTACTTGGACAAGTTAATCCAAGTATTCATTGATGATATTTTGATTTACTCTCAGACGACGGAGGAGAATGATGTGCACTTGTGCCTAGTACTACAGTGTCTGGGAGAGCACAAATTGTATGGGAAGTTGTCCAAATGCTCATTTAATCAATCGAATATTCACTACTTAGGGCATGTCATCTCTGACGAAGGTATCTCCATGGATCTAGAAAAGGTCGAGGCTATTATGGAATGGCCTGCGCCGATGAATGTCCCGGAAGTGCATAGCTTCATGGGTTTAGCAGGATACTATCAACGGTTCGTCAAGGGATTTTCAAAGATAGAAAATCCTATCACGAAATTGCAGAAGAAGAACAAGAAGTTTGTTTGGACCGAGAAATGCGTGGAAGCATTTGGGAGGCTCAAGGACCTATTGAAAATGGCGCTGATAATAAAGGTCCCTGACATGGACGCGAACTTCTTGGTATGCACTGATGCATCCAAGGAAGGCTTAGGCGAAGTCTTGATGCAAGACGGTCGAGTGATCTCTTACATCTCAAGGAAACTAAGAAGGCATGAGGAGAACTATGCAACGCACGATTGGAGTTGTTAGCCATCGTATATTCCTTGAAGGTTTGGAGACACTACATTGTTGGATGTAAATTTGAACTAAATACGTAACACTGTGGACTACAACACATATTTATGCAAAGCGACCTGAACGCACGACAACGACGTTGGTCAGAATTTCTTAGCGAGTACAAATTCAAGATTACTTAGATAAAAGGAACAGTGAACTGAGTGGAAGTTGCATTGAGTCGGAGACCACGCATCTTTTTGGTGTTGTCTCTTTAGATGAATCTACATAAAAAGATTCTAAATTTACAGTGTGATGATGACTGGTACAAAGAGGTCGAGGGTTTTATTGGACAAAACACAATGACTGTACCAATATTTGTAGGATTTACTTTTGAGGACGATGAATTATTGAGGTTGAAAAATTGGATTTACGTACCACCTAACGACGAGTTGAGGAGCTTGATCCTAAGCGAGGCTCATAGAGAAGTATACATGGATCACTCAGGTGTCATGGAGATAAGGACGGACCTTAAACCCTTATTCTTCTGGAAGGGAATGAAGGTAGACATAGTCAACTATGTGGCCATATGTCTAGAATGTCAGCAGGTAAAGGCTGAACATAGACACCCGACAAGATTACTACAATAGACACCCGACAGGATTACTACAGCCACACGCTATTCCAAAATCAAAATGAGAGGTTATTTCGATGGATTTTATTGTTGGATTGCCACTAATGACAAGGAGTCATGACTCGATTTTCGTAGTAGTAGACTCTCTGACGAAGAGTGCTCACTTTATTCCTGTGCGTACGACGTATCAGGCACTTGACATAGCTAGAGTGTTCATCAGTGATTTTGTGAGGTTGCATAGCATGCCTAAGAGGATTATATCCGATCGAGGATCGATGCTTACTGGGCGATTTTGGATGAGTTTCCAAGAATCCTTGGGAACTCAAATTAACTTCAGTACTACGTATCACCCAGAGACTAACGGGTAGATCGAACGAATGAACCATATCTTGGAGGATATGTTGCACATGTACGTGATGGGCCAATAATAGCATTGGGAATAATTCTTGCCACTGGTGGAATTCGCTTATAACAATAGTTACAAAAGCACCATTAAGATGGCGCCTTTCGAGTTTCTTTACGAGTGACCCCATCAGATGCCTTTGGTTTAGGATTGTCTTGAGGATAGGGTTTTGGTGGGACCAGAAGCGATCCAAGAAATGGAAGAGAAAATGCAAGCAATAATACAAAGGATTAAAGAAGCACAGTATCGACATAAGATTTATGTCGATGCACACCGTGTCGACCGTAGTTACGATGTGGTGATCGAGTATTTTTGCGGCAGAAATCGCATAAGAGTCTGATCAAGTTCAGAAGAGGGGATAAACTATATCCTACGAGACTGTGGAAAAGTGAGGCCATGGACAATTGACTAGCCTTGCCTGATTCTTGAGATGTATGCACGATGTCTTTCACGTCTCTGATTGACACATTATGATTAGTGATGCTACACATGTCTGGACTTGAGCACCTTGCGGGTGTCGGATGAGGGTGCGCTCGCGGATGAGTCAATCCACATACTGGATCATCACATTCAAAATATATGGTGTCGAACAGTAGAGGAGGTTAAGGTACAGTGGGACAACTATAGTCTATACCCGGTGACGTTGGAGGATGCATGTGTTTTGCACCACCAGTTTCCATTTTTGTTGGATAGATAGACTTATGATTATGTGATACACATTATTTCAGCACTTATATACTGTGAAACATCGGGATGAATTTTATATCAAGAGGGGGTGTATGTAACATCCCACTCTTGCATGCACTGAGAGAACTTACTCCTTGAGGACACTTGCTTGCAAGTGATCCGAATTATTTTACCATTGACCATTGATTATTATTATGATTCACTAGGGATGTGATTATATGTTATTTTGTTGTATTGACTTAGATAGGTTCTATTGACTCGGTTTTCCTGAGTGTATAGGATTTTTGACCTCGAGGATGTAGAGGCATTGATGGAACCCCTTGGACTCTGGATCGAGTCGGGGAGTGAACTATTGGGGTTTGATTGTCTTATATGTGATATTAGTGCATCTGATTAGATGATATGATTATGGATATATTTATGACATGATTCGTTGATGATGCAAGCTGTCAATAGCTTGCCAACCAAACACACATGTGGAGTAGAGGGGTCACGTTCGATAACCAGAGATGTTGAGGGAGAGGTGTGGACAACAACCCTGCCACAACCTACTAGCACTCCCGTTGTGGCTCGAACTGTAGGTTAACGATTACCTAGTTAGAGAGGAACCATGATGGCATGAGGGTAGACTACGATAGTCACTCACGATGATTCTAAGGGGTGTGCAATAAGGGAGGGGCCTTATTCCTTAGAGGCCCTTAGTCTCCCTCAAGATCACCTGGCGGAGTATTGACTCCAGGTGTTTTTTATGTCTACCAAGTCAGTCAAGAGGCAAGTGGCACCCTTGGAGCACGTGGTACACCTTGAAGGTCACATCATGCAAGAAACATGGAAAGAGGCAAGTGGTACCATTGGAGCACATAGTGTGTCTTGAAGGGCATGTCGCGCAAGAGAAATAGAAAGAGACGAGTGACACCCTTGGAGCACCTAGTGCGTCCTGAAGGGAACGTCGGGTTGTTATTTAATAATTGGATCAACCTAGATGGATGTAGGAGGAATATCGTGTTAAAGAATATTTAAAACTTTTCGCCTAATAAAAATGTCGCTCAGCCTAGGAAAATAAAGTCTAGTTCTAAATTATACTCGTGATAATTTTTTTATCAATTTATTTAAAAACAAAATATAACATATATAAACATAAAAATAGAGTAAATAATAATGATAATATTCTTTAATCTTGTGATAAGAAGGGGGTAAGCAATTAAATTGATTTATAAAAACCTTTGGGATAATTTAAAAAAAAAAAAAGGGGAAATAATTGTTTTACTATTTTATGCTAATTAAAATTTATTCATTAAAAAAAAAGGGGAAAAAGGGAAAAAGGGGTAAGTTTTTGCACATGCCTTTTTGTGTTTAAATGAAAAGGGAAGGAGGGAAATCTAAAATAATTAGGAAACTAGGAAAAAGTGGGAAACATAAAAAGAAAGGGGGAAACACAAGGAAAAAACAAATAGTCTAACTTAGTAAGGTATCTAGCATTTAAGAACTTTCTAATTTAAACTCAACTAGTAAATTTAATAAGGGGGAAAGTCATTAAAACTTGTAAGGGGATATGGGGACACCTAGGAGCGATTCTAGGAGTGTCTTTAGGTGAGTGAGGGAAATAAGGGTAATTATTTAATTAATGAAATTAATTTGAGGAATGAAGGGGATGGGTGAGGATTTTTATGAATTAATTTATTAAACATTAAATTAAATGGGATTTTGGGAAAGTAAAGGACTTCGAAACTCTATATAATGGAGGGAGGAGAAGGATGATGGATGTCTCTTCTATTTGGTAATGTTACGCTGCAGAAATTTATACTTGACTGAATTAGCTTGTGGGAATTTGGATACCCAGCTTGGTGAGTAGTGGTAGCTCGGCCTCGCGAGGCAAGCTGGGAGCTAGCTGATTCTCTGGTTAATGTGCATGGCCCCTTTGCATCTCGAGGGGCTGAGGGGGAAGGAGAGTAACTCTAGCATTGGTTGGGAGGTACCGGTGAAGTCTCATCAGTCGATAAGCGGGAGTTGCACGAGGCGTGCGGGACATCAATTCAGAGTAGGCGATTGGGCAATGATACGCTTCCTTATTTCTTCATGGTAGATTGTTAGTATGAATTATGATTTTAGTTCTGTATGTTTAATTGGGTAAATAAAATGTTTGTCTTAGCATTCTAGTTGATATCTAAATTTCCCCCATAGCCTTTAGCTCGATGTTGATCTCCCATGGCCTTCAATCCCTGCATGTTTTGACCGTCCCGTGGTTGATTGATTGTGGTAATTGCGGTTTATTTTTTCCTTTGTCCCTAACTCATCAGTCCATGCCTGAGCAGTCAGCCAGGATCCTGATCTATGGTCGTCGCTTCAAAGTTAATAGACCTATGGATCTCAAAGCCATGCTTTTTGGTGTGTGGATGATGAGCGAAGGATGGTCTTTCTAGTCGTTTAGCCTTGTTGTTGTTCTGGGATTGAGTGGGTCTTTGGCCTTGCTGCGTTGATTACCTCTGAGGTGGTTTTTCTTCCCGCAACGAACTGCTTTGATTCACTGTGTTGATCCCTATGTTTAATACCCTTTCTGGCTTATTAGTTAAGGTTGAGTTTTTAGTGTTTCTCCTGGCGGTTTTGTGTGATTTTCCTTACTTCTGGTTTGCCTTTACTCTACGATTTTACTCTGGGTTTCCTGTTTTCCATGGCTTTTAATCTCTGCATTTTTTTTCTTCTGAACCTTAGTTATTGAAGATGATCTCAACCTGTGTGGTACACTCTATTGACAACCTTTTTTAACTGAGCCTTTCCTCAAATGACAACCAACGATTTTACATTGGCTGTCTGTATTCACAATTTATATTCAACAATTTTTTTTATTATTTACAGTTAAAGATGGGTCAACAAATTCCGGGTCAACAAATTTTGGTGATATTTACCCACGATTTGTATTAGTTACCCAGATATTTTCGTAATCCTTAGATTGTGTTTTTGCTGTGCAAATGACAGTGTTCTATATTGTAGTAGTGGGGTTTAATGGCAGCGAATTCCCCTTGATGATTAACAACGTTTTTTTTAGTTATTATGCCGATTTTGACAGTGAAATCATGCCTTGGATGGCAGCAAAATGTTTCACTGAATGTTGGTGATCTCATGCCATTTTTGACAGTGAAATCGTGCCTTGGATGGCAGTGAAATTTCTCACTGAATGTTGATGATCTCATGTCGATTTTGACATTGAATCATGCCTTGGATGGCAATGAAATTTCTCACTCAATGATGGTGATCTCATGTCGATTTTGATAGTGAAATCGTGCCTTGGATGGTAGTGAAATTTCTCACAGAATATTGGTGATCTCATGCCGAAATTGACAGTGAATGCGTACCTTGTATGGCAGCGAAATTCCTCATTAAATGCTAGTTTTTTTATACCATTATTCAGAGCGAATTCGTGCCTTAAATGGTAGCGTATTTCATCTTGTTTCTTATGTTTTTATACCATCTTTGATTGCGGTTTTTTTCTTACCGTAACTGATACAATTGGTTGTTGCGTTGACTGATTTTTTTCCCGTGAACGACTGCGTTTTTCTCCTTGTGATTGACCGCATGCTTACAATGCATTGTTTGTGTTTTACATTTAGCTGACAACGATATCCTTCCTTGTTTTCACAGCCAACTAATGTCTCTGTGATTGACCGCCAACGATTCAACATTTATTTTAGAAGCTATCTATTGCCTCTGCATTTTGGTTGATAGTAGAATATCATTTATTTAGACAACTACTAGCTTGCTTCTACGTGGATTGCATTTGGAATGGCATGTGCTATGCATGGCAAATTGCTGGATAATGTTTGAATTTTTGAAATAGTGTCGATTTCATTTACATCTAGCATGACTGCTGACAACCAATCTTGACAATAACTTTTAAATTTTGATAACGAATTTAAATTTGAGGGTGAATCTATGGACAACAACCTATATTATAATAGTACTAAACCGCGATTTTACAATCAGTAGTGATAACGATTTTTATATTATTTCTTACCACAACAATTTTATATCCATTATGCTATGACACTGAATTTTTCATGATAAATCTAAATTGTTAAAGGGATAGCCACTATTGATTTTTAAATTAGAAATTGTTTTAAGGACATCGACTTATGTGTATAATGACAGCCCTTACCCCCACATTCTGACGAAGTACTTGATTGAAGACTCACAAAGTTACACTTACCTTTGATATGTGGTTATGTGCGTAGTCTATTGTTCCAATTGCGCTGAAGGGATTAGGTTCAATATACAATTTTCAGTTTGTTTAGCGAGTCCACAAGATAAGAGAATTCTCAGGATAGCGATTTAATTTAGTTTTCTAGATGGCAATATCACGTACCTAAAAATAACAGTTAGATCACATTGTTATAGTCATCTTTGTCAAATGTTTAAAGGGCAGTGTAGATCCTTGAATGTGAAGTAGTTTACTTTTTAAGCGCTTTAGTCCACCCTTGATAACTTCTATGATAATAGTAACTTTGTGCAAAGTAGGTCACATGATTGGTCACACTATGATAATGATAACCTTGTGATAGTTCACTCCTCAGCACTTCGGCATCTTGCTTAACCAATAATGGTTTTTGTTGTTGGCAAGGAAGTGTAATAGCTTGCGTTATTTTTAATTGAATAACGTTATCTTGCATCTTGTCGACCTGTCGCTTGAGGGCGTAGGCATAGTCTTCTTACCAGTTATTTCGACCCCTAGCACATTGGATTTTCTTGAGTCCATGGTTCAGATAGGTTAGATTACACCATGATTATCACTGCACCTATCACCTGGGGACGGCATGATCCCTGACTAGGGGATCGTGGCAGGCCCTATTGGGTAAAGGAAAATGATAACTTGGCCAGAGTTCGTGCTACCCGTTGCGGGTGCTGTTGATCATGGTAGGTTGTTGTTGGCACTTGGGGTGTAATGTCTACAAGTGTATGGTCATGCACCATAGAGATTCTAGTTACTGGGTGTCAAGGCCATTGCGTTAGGTTTGATATGTTGTCTCTTAGCTTGTAGGCGTGTCCTGTTTGCATCGGGCAGGTAGGCGTTCCTCCTTGTTGTTCTACACACATTTCACCCAATTTCTCTTGTGTTTGCACGTGGATTCATTTTTTCCTATTGCCTGGACTGTGTACTTGTGTTCATTTTTAGTGGTGTGGTTAAACTGTTGTCGTCGTCACCTTCTTGCCTAAAAAAAAAAATGCACTTTCGCTTCGCTGGTAGTCGTAACTAAGGGGTCGTTACAAATTTAATGCATTGTAAAAAGAAAAAAATACAAAACATTAGTTCATTATTGGTTAACTTTGCCACTTTTTTTCATCAACTTTGAGAAATCAAATATGAGACAATAAATTGCTAATTTGAATTCTAAAATTATGAAATATATATATATATTATAATCAAAGTATGAATAGTTACACTATAAAATACATAAGTTCCACATCCATTTTAGGATGATAACAAAAGCTAAGACATTTAACTCCAAAATTCTAGACTCTAAGCCATCACTTTAAGATAGATCACTTCATACCTACAATACAAACCTGCAAAAAAAAATCAGAATTCAAAAATTAAAAATTTACAATTCAAACATGCGAAATAATACAGAATTCAAAAAATGTGATTAAAACAAAATTGACATACGTACCAAAATATTTAAATCTCATCATCCAACATACTCTTTCCCACAAAATAAATTGTAAACATATTTTCCACCAAATATAATTTAGACATCTATAACAATACAAAACAATAATAAAAAAACAAATAACACATATTAACATATATACTATAACTAAATATTAAATAAAAAAATAAGAAATAATAACATACCGAAAAACAGTTAAACAAATTTAATATAGTTAACCTCCAATTAAGAGTACATGATTTAAACAATTTGTAAATCTTATCTAAAATCTTAAAAAAATTTAAAGAGAAAAATTGTGTTCTTGGTAAAAAAAATTGTGAGTTAGAGTTAGATAATAATCTAAAAATAAATATAGAACTATGTATGAAGAAAGTTCACAAATATCCATATTAAGATATTCTTCCAATGAAATACTTATCTCCTTGTGGGTAAAGTCCCAAATCCTTCGGGTGAAATTCTCCTTTTGGACAAGGTATGAAATCCTTCAGGTGAAATTCCCATCCCAGGTGATGTTTTTTGTGTTCTTGGTAAAACAATTTGTGAATTAGAGTTAGATAATAATCTGAAAATAAATATAGAATTGATGAAAAAATTCACAAATCTCCATATTAAGTCATTCTTCCATTGAAATACTTATCTCCTTGTGGATAAAGTCCAAAATCCTTCAGGTGAAATTCTCCTTGTGGATAAGGTCCCAAATCCTTCAGAAATTCTCATTCCAGGTGATGTTATTTGATCATATTTACACAACAATAAAATACTAATCTCCTCAGCAATTAAATACTTCTCTCTTCTTCTGTAGTAGTCATATAATCAAATTTCACAATGTCGTTTCAAACTAAAGTACTCATAAATTTCCATATTAAACCATTCTTCCAAAAAACTACTTATTATCTAAAAAAATTCACAAATCTCCATTTTAAAAATCATTCTTCCGGAAAATACTTATCTCCTCTTTATGCGGTGGAATAGATGTTCTCATATAATCTTGCATGTACATGAAGAAAACACAAATCTACACATGTATATTAAGTCATTCTGCAAAAACCATTTAAATGGGATGTATTCATATTAAATATAATGAAATTCTCTTTGAAATTATGTGTGAGCTAGCTCACATATACAATATGTGTGAGCTTATTTGTAATTCTAATTAAATGTTGGTTTTTGTGATTAATAACCAATTTAGTTAAGAGTTTGACAATACCCTGGAAAGAAGGAATTCACTTTGTTGTATGTAGAAAACACAAATTTCCATACTACGTCATTCTTGGACAAGAAAGCAAGGAATGCAATTGAAGAAAATTTAGAAACTTTCTATTTTCTCATGTGGGATAGAGTCTGTTCTCAAAAATTCAAATGTTCAAGTTCAAAATTAGGTCTTCATCATGATCTAACCTTAAATAAATTTGAACGTATACCATTTAAGACAACGATAAACTTATCTAGGGGTTCTATATATTTCAAAATAATTGATCAAAGCGTTGAATAAGAAAGGCTAAACTAAAAATTTGAGAAAACAAAAATTTGATAAAATTCAAAAACATACATTTATGAATCATCCTGAATGAACACATCCTTCTCAAATCTGGGTGATTCCTCTACTTCCTCCTCAATCTCTGGGTGATTCCTCCGCTTCCTCCTCAATATCAGTCTCCCTCCCAAACACACTCTAAGTTACTCTCCTCTCCACATTAGCCTATATAACACATTTCAAATTTGAAAATTTGAAAAATTAAATTTAAATGATTATAACTCATTAAAGTTAAATGATTTTAAGACATTAAATGATACCTGTGAACTCCCACCCTCTTCAAACTCTCCCAATGAGAATTGAGACAAGCCTGCCCAAGTAGTAGGAGATGGAATAAGGATCTGTGAACAACACAACTAAGAACTAAATCTAGGATTCAATGTGTTCACAATTATACAAAATTATAAATGTTGTTGATCTCTTATTCAAAAGAGTGGAGATTGAACAACTATTAGAAAACCCATACCTGATTCAACCCATCCAAATTTAAACTTGTCGAATCAAGTCCTCTACCTACTGGAAATTTATTTAACATATCTCCAAACTGCAATTAATGACAATAACAACTCGATTATTTCTATAGATACAATGATATATAAATCTAGAATTAGAAGTAAACTATCATAAAATGCGTCAAAATTTTCCTAACTAGAACACATACCAATCTGTGGTTCGGGTCATCATTCTGAATGACCTTCTTCTAACCATCTCGGAAAAATTTTGCATACTCCAAAACATATTTTGCTGATAATGTATCTAACTCCGCATCTGTTTTATAAACAAATGTGGCCTGAGAATTGGGTTTCGCTAGTTGACGGTTCATGCCAACATCAACACCATAAAAAATCGCTTCCAATTTTTCCCCAATTTCATTCCTGGCATCTTTGCCAACCTCTGATGTAACTTGCAACTCTGAAAGTGAATCAAATGCCCCTGTTGGGTGAGGTACTAAAGGTTATGGAGGCCTTGAAAATGCCGCACTTCGATATGCCCCTTTGCGATCATACGTACGTCCTTTACCAATCCCATAATATTTGGACGATAGACAAGTATAATCAGGGTGCATGTGCAAGAAAAACTCTACAAAAAATTATCTTGCAAAATAGTGTGGAACCTCATCGTTCCATGAAAATTTCCTATATGCCGCCAAAAATCTGTTATGCAGATGTCATGCAATATCATGGTGCTTAAAATATTGCACCTTCAACATCTTCCGCTTTGGGCCCTCTTTGAAATTGAACATCGAAATGGCATCTTATTTTGAAACTCTATTTTTTGCTGCCTCCCATTTATCAGGGCCCATCACCTCTGACTTTTGCTGCCTCATTAGATCGAAAAAACTGTTAGTGGTTGGCCCCATCTTCTGATATGCGTCCATAAAGTTTTCCAATGAATGCAAAACAATTTGAAATCTTTGTTTACTCTCCTGAGGGAGTTTCAAGATCACCAAATTATTTTCCAACCTCCTTTTAACACCTGAGCATCACTCAAGCGTCACTACTTCAGTAATCCCTTCCTAAGGAAGTTCATCACCAACATCCAAAGGATAGGTAGACGTAGGCATGTAATCTTTTATTTATTGATAACGCGGCTTCCTAAATCCACCTTCACCCTCTGCACCGACATTTGAATCTTCGTGAAAACCACTCTCTCTTTCATTGTCATCCCTTTCTCTAAACTGATTGTCTATAAACATATTTGAAAGTAACTTCAAGATTTAACCTCACATAAATTTAAATACAAAAATATACAACAAAAATAAACAAAATCAAAGAAAATTACCAGATATATTCTCTTGTCCAGAGGTATTTCCTACATTTTCAGGTGTAGGAGTATCAATGCGCAACCTATATAAGAAGGCTACATCCATAGAACTTGCTTGATCAGGTTTTGTAGTTGATCTATTCACAAACTTGTTTGAAAATATCATTTGACGAGATTGTTGTTGGTCACTCGGAGTCTCAGTCGAAGAAGGAGTTCTTGTTCTTCCTTCTTGGTATAACCTAGAGTGTTTGCGAGGAATGTTTGGAGAATCTCGTGTCGACATCTCTCCTCAATATCTATACACAATGCAGAGTTTATCAATAAAAATGCAGAGATGTACCCAAGTTCAAGCAATTGAAAACGTAGAGAGAAATCAAAGTTTTAATCAATCATGACGCAAATGTACTCGTTCATAAGAAGACACAAAGACTAAACATTCACCCATGAATTAATCAACTCAAATACAAGTAAGGGATAGACAGTAGGGAAAATTCTTATCCTTCACTCATCATCCACAATATTTTCATAATAATCAATAAAACCCACAGATAGAAGTCATTGAAATCAAAATTTGGGTTCCCCAAGGGAAATCA
>ML801028.1:194622-212260 GCA_009831015.1 Picea engelmannii
GTGATTCTAAGTCAATTGGGGATCACATTTGGGGTTCGATATGCCATTCCTTGTTTCCTCACATAGTTCCTACCATGTTTAAATTATAATAATCCAATTTTAAAGATGGATGAATGTTGAATTAATATTATTTCTTTAATGAGTATTGTTTGAAGTTTGATTTACTTTATTTATTTGTATGCATGATTAGTTGTTAACATTTTAAAAATTACATTAGGAACATCGCTTGTTATTATCGTTTACATGTGGGATATGTGTGTTCTAGCTATGCCTAAATATCCAACACACATACAATATTATGGTTCAATAAACACATTAGTTACTAATGTTTAGGTTATTAATGAAATAATTAATAAGTTGTCAATTTGAAGTTATATTATATGAATATAAATATCATTAATAAGATAATAATTAGTTCCCCTCTATAAATATTATATGAAGTTATAATAAATGAGTATAATAATTAGTTCCCATCTAAGACTCTTTTATTTCTATATTAGACTTTATTATCCAAAATGAACTACTCGTTATAATTATTCCTTTAGTCAAAGGGTCACTACAATTGGAAAAGACCACCAAAGTGGGAGACTGGTTCCTTTTTGAGGAGTTTACAATGATAAGAGTCTATGGTTTGGAAGAGAAGCCATATCAAAAGTGAGTGTTTAATTTGGTAGAGAAGCCATATCAAGAGACTGAAAAAAGTGAAATTCATTCAGTTACTCACTAAAAATCCAAGCATATTAAATTAAATATTGATTGGATGAATTTCAAGGAAAAACCAAATCCACACTAGTAGGAACAAAGAATAAACATTCAGCCATGAATCAATCAACTCAGAGATAAATAAGGGATAGACTTGACAGAGAAAATTCTTATCCTTCACTCATCATCCATGCATAGAAAAACAAGACATTTGAATCTATAGGTCTTTAAACACCGAAGTAACGACCATCAATTCGGCTTCTGGGTGACTTCTTAGACACATACTGATGACTAAAGAGATAAGGGATGAAAGATACAAACAATTTTTTTTAATAATAATCAATAAAACCCACACAGAGAAGTCATTGAAATCAAAAGTTTGGTTCGCCAAGGGATTGTCATTCAACTCAGAGGTTTATCATTCACAATGCACAGTCTATCAATAAAAATGCAGAGTTATACCCAAGTTCAAGCAATTAAAAACACAGAGATAAATCAAAGTTTTAATCAATCAAGCCTCAGAGGTACTCGCTCATAAGAAGGCACAAAGAATAGACATTCAACCATGAATCAATCAACTCAAAGATAAGTAACGGGTCCATAGACAGCATGGAAAATTGTTATTCTTCAGTCATCATCCATGCACAAAAAAGCAGAGCATTTGAATCTATAGGTCTTTAAACACCGAAGTGACGACTGTTGATTCGGCTCCTGGTTGATTGCTCAGGCACAGACTAATGACTAAAGGGATAAGTGACATAATATAAAACCACAATCTTTTCATAATAATCAATAAAACCCACACACAGAAGTCATTGAAATCAGAAGTTGGGTTCGCCAAGGGAAATCAATTCAAAAAAACAATGATGGGATGGGAGATGCGAGATGGAATTAAGGGCTTAAAAGGACCTGAGTGATTCCAAGTCAATTGAGGATCACATTTGTAATTTGATATGTGATTCCTTGTTTCCTCACATAGTTCCTACCATGTTTAAATTATAATAATTCAATTTTAAAGATGGATGAATGTTGAATTATTACTCATTCTTTAATGAGGATTATTTGAAGTTTGATTTACTTTATTTATTTGTATGCATAATTAGTTGTGAACATTTTAAAAATATGCATTATGAACACCGCTTGTTATTATCATCTATGTGTGGGATATGTGTGTGCTAGCTATGCCTAAACATCCAACACACATACAATATTATGGTTCAATAAACACATTAGTTACTAATGTCTAGGTTATTAATGCATTAATTAATAAGTTGTCAATTTGAAGTTATATTATATGAATATAAATATCATCGATAAGATAAACATTCAATAACTTTGGTCAATATGGGTGAAGTAATATTATATGAATATAAATATCATCAATAAGATAAACATTCAATAAGTTTGGTCATCACTATAAATAATTTTTAAATTGTCTTCAATATTAAGTTATATTAAGATGAAGTGGAACAAATGGAGCAAATGTAATATTGGGAGGCTTTGTTGGAGTTAGAAATCTAGATTGAGAGCAATCATGACAATAATTTCAAATGTAAGTGCATCATAGCCTATTGTAAACATAGTAATGAGAGTTTTAATGGGATATATATTTTGAAGAAGATGCAATTTAGTGAGTCTTAATTGTCACAAAATTGATGAAAATTTACCTTCTCTATATTGAATTAGTTTGAAATTTTAAAACTTTAATGCTTTAACTTTATAACCTTTCTTCATTAACTTTATATTTATATACCCATTTTAATAATTATACTATGTTTAATTTACCTAGAACTATTTATAAATAGGATAACAAATATGGTCACACGAAGATGTTAATACATTCCTATATTCATTCTTATAGATGTCACAAAGTCATATATAGGTGTGTGTCCTTTATATATGGACATATGGAAATGACTTGTTAAGTGTCATATATATTACACTATAAAAAATTGTCACAATAGATCATACCATAGTTTGTAAAATATTATATGTAATATTTTGTTTTAAAATTAATATTTAATTTACTATTTGGATAAGAAAACAACATAAAATGATTAAGAAAATAACATACCAACCATGAACAAAATTAACATACCAATCATGAACATAATTAACAAAATTAATTCTGTTCTATTTCTGTCATATTTAATTCAGATTTAATTCTGTTAATTCTGTAATTTTTCATAAAATGACAACAAATCCAACAAAGATCAGAAACACACATCAGTTTAGATATGTATTACTCTTAGTTATAACAACATATCAAACACACATAATAGAACATGAACAAATCTTCTTATATGAGTCATAACCCTATATTATGTTGAGATCATATAGATGCATAGAGTAGATTATCATAAGTTGAATGTAAAGGATGTTGTTGTATTTTTATTAGTACTGAGTTAGAACCAATCCCATAAATATGAAAAGGTATAAGAAATGCATACATGTAACATATGAGCACAACCAATATAGGTTTTATTCATATCCTATACTAGGAGTAGAACCCTAATAAATAAGAATGCAACATCAGTGTCATTATGAATGAATATGATGGAATTACTTCTAAGCAAATAATGTAGTGTAATTTAGTTTGTTTACAGGGCTTGTTGTGGTCTCATATCATATTATCTCATTAATTTATCATGTTCAACCCTATACAGTTAGCTGGTATGATTACAACAGGTTTGTTTCATGGTTCTGTACACTTCCTTTATCCCTATTGTTTCCATGATTGTAATTTTTAACTAAAAATTTAAATTTCCTAAAAAATTAAATTAGCAATACTATTAGCAGAGAAGTGGAGTTTTTGTCAATGTTGTACTTATTTTTCTCCTATTGCAACAACTACTATAGAAATATTTTTGTATTTCAAGATTTTTGTTAGGTCTGTTAAATATTGTGATATGTACTAGGTCCTTTATGGTGATGTTTCTTTACAGTTGTTGTTAGAGTCTAATTTTGTTCAGTTTGGGCACTATTTAGGGTAGTGGTGGCCCTGTAGCATTCATGCTTAGCCCTTGGTCTCATTGTTTATAGTTAGAATAGCTAGTTTGTGTCATGCCCTAAAGTTTACAGTCTCTTCAGGCCTCTGTCTATTTTCTGCAACTCTGTCTATTTGCTTAGCGGTTGTATGCATTTCCTATGGAACTGGGCCTTTGTTACTGGTTCTAGATCTACTTATCCTGCTGCTTGAGGTACTACATGGACATGGCCGAATATGGCCCTGTCCATGTACATTGACATGCCTGAATTCGGGCCTGTCCCTATACATGGACAGGGCCCTATTCGTCCTTGTCCATGGATAGAGACAGGTCCAAATTCGGGCCTGTCCCTGTACATGGCCAGGGCCGAATAAGGCCATGTCAACATTCTAAACTCAATTTTTTAACTAAAAATTTAACATTTAAACATATTTGAAATTCGTCCCCATTTAAAAATTTAAAATTTGGCCTTGTTTAAAAATTTAAAATTCAGTCCTATACCTGTACATGGACAGGGTCAAATAAGGCTTTGTCAACAATAGAAAATTAATTTCCAAATTCTAAAATTTAAATAGAAATTTAAAATTTAAGCCCAAAATAGAAATTTAAAATTTAAATTCTAAAATTCTAAAATAACTTCTAACTTCTAAATTCTAACTTCTACATGGACAGGGCTGAATAAGGCCCTGTCAACATTCTAAACAAAATTTCTAAACTCAAATTTTTAACTAAAAATTTAAATTTTCTAAAAGTCTAAAATTTAAACATATTTAAACATAATGGACAGGGCCATATTCGACCCTGTCCATGTACAGGTACAAGCCCAAATTCAGGCATGTCATTGTACATGGACAAGGATGAATAAGTCCCTGTCAACAATCTAAAAAAATAATTTAAATCCTAATTTTAAATTCTAAATTCTAAGCGATAATTCAAAATATCCTAATCTAAACATACCTGGACTGAACGCCCATTGCTCCAATGTCTGCCTGCCCGCTGCTCCAACATCCACAACACCGCCCATCCGCCCCCAACAAACAAAAAACACCAAACATGAATGTTGTCCACCTGCACACCAAACACCATACACCTTGCAAAAACACCATACACCGCCCGAAAACCAAACATTGTCCACCCGCACAACAAACACCAAACATGAACGTTGTCCACCCTCACACCAAACACTAAACAACAAACACCAAATAGGAACGTTGTCTACCCGCACAACAAACGCCAAATAGGAACGTTGTTCGCCCACACAACAAACACCAAACAAGTATGAACTTGCAAAAACTATTGTAGGAGAAATGTGCGGGTAATATATAAACATTTTTTCGGCCGAACTAGTCTTTTGGTCGAAAAGTGTTTTCGGCCGAAATAATATTTCAGCCGAAAAGTTCTTTCGGCCGAAAGAGTATTTCAGACGAAACATTATTTTGGTTGGAATATGTTTCGGCCGAAAAGATGTTACTGGATGAAAACTATTCGTCCAGCTAAAATTGTACATGAAAATCGAGGGTGTTGTTCGATTTGACGTTCAAAGGTTCAACCAAAAAAATAGGACTTTCGACTGAAAAGAAAATTAGTTCAGCCGAAAAAATGTATTTTGGAATTTTGGAGACCCGATTGTCACAAAAGTGTTACCCACCTTCATGAATTAGTTGTAAACCCATCTCCACACCCATGGATCCTTGTACCAAATTATGAGTTGATGATCCAAGTGAAAAAGTTGATGGTATGTTGTATCGTCAATTGGTTGGTAGCATCATTTCCAAGGTATAATAGTATGTTGTCTTCTATGTGGACGTGGACAATCTAAAATTCAAGGATTTAAATTTAATCGAGAGAATTGATAGCGGGAAAGATTGGTTTATTTAAATTTTAAAATTTAAATCCAGAGACTGCGCCATTTGCCTGTCCGCACTCCCTAATAAAAAAGAAGAAACCATAAAACATGGTTGTAGACATGGATTGCTGGGAAGAAACTAGAAATTTTTACTCCAATAAATTTCTTTGTGCATTTCTCCACTTCACTTAAACAGTGGAGGTTGCAAATTTCCCAGTAACTAGGTCGGGAGATCGAACTGCTACAGTGTAGTAGGGTAAGTATTATAAATATATACAGAGAGTAGTAGAGGAGAAGAGGAAACAAATTGAATTGCTAAAAACAGATGAGAAAAAATGGCGGCCAATGCATTGATGAGCCGTTGAGATTCCTTTGGGTATTTCATTGACAATCATAGCATCTTATATAAGCCTGGTAGGCATGGTGGTCTGGATACTTGGGTTTGTAGTTATATTATATCTTTTATACTATGCCTGCCGCTTTAAAAGATTCATTCTTTTTTCCAGTTCTTTACCTATATCTTTCCTCTGTACTTCTAATTTATGATGGTAGTATTGTGTTTTGTTATGCGACAAGATGTTGGTTACGTTGATATGATCGTTTTTTATGCATGACACAATTTTGGTAGAGGTTGCTGGGGAACTCGCCAGATATCCTCTTTACACAACGGAATGCTTCACCAACTCTAAGGAACTCCCTTGTATTCCTATCATACTTTGTGACATAATCATAATGTGGCTGGTATATTGAACTGACTATCAGTTTCTTTCATTGAAATATTCTGCTTCTTCTTCCATTTATCATTTCACAGAATATGTGCATCTTTTGAGGCATTATAAGATTGCTAGTGTATGTATGGCAACTTTCGGAAAAAAATTGTTATTTATTTGTCCCATAATTGTTTTAGAAAAAAATGTTTATTTAGTTCTCCCACAATTGTTTCAAAAACAAACAAATGATGGTAAGAAATATCTACAGATTACACTATTTTTTATTTTCTTCGTTTTGGGAAGGCATTCGTGATTTTGCAGGATGTAATGATTCTATTCTGGTATCCGCTAGGTGTTTGGATTTAAGATGGAATGAATGGGAATGAGATTTATATTAATATAGACGTTGAACTGAGCATTTGTAGACTTCTAATTACATCTGAACAATCTATTTAATATAATATGTTTTGTTTCATTATTTTTTAAAAATTCAAAGATATAAATGTGATAGTATTCTTTATTGATAAAAAACAATGTTTACGTGGAATTTTTAATCTATGTAATAATATGGTATATGGTTTTTCATGTAAATGATTCATTAACTTTAAACACAATCTCAAGGCAAATCGATGTATCAAGCTAAATGTGAGCACCCAGTTCTACAAAAGTTTCTCCATGTGAAAAATTCAAGCAACACTAAACATACAATAATGTTGGTAAATAATTTTACAAAAAGTAATTTTAATATTTTTTTGAAATAATAAGAATGTTTAACCAAACATTTTGTTTATTATTATTTACTAATGATAGTAAAAACCAAAAACCAAGTTCCAATTAGAATTGGAACGCAAATGCAAAAATAAATAAATTCATTTTTTGTCCAGTGATACACAACCCAAAAAAGTTATGGGAAGAATTTCATTAATGGATCCCTACATCCATGTGATGTTTTTGGAAGAGAAAATGTCAAATAGAAGTTTTAGAAGTTTGAAAGAAACTTAATTGTACTTATTATTTCAAATACATTATTTTTTAATACTTTAATGGAGATACTTTATAAATGTCATTATTTTTGAATATTTTACGGGGAATATTTTAAATACCATTATTTCAAATTAATTATATGTTGCATACAAAATAACTTATAAATATCTATTTACTAGCATATATAGAAATGTTGTGCTTAGGTATACAACATGTATTTCTTTTAAAAAACTTAGTCTCTAAAACTTGAGTATCAAAGTAGTTCAATAATTGGAATTTTTTAATACAATGATATCATCAAAATTAAGTATTTTCATTATTTTTCAATTCTAGATTTATGATTTAATTTCAAATTTAATGAAAATTGTGCTTGTCTTTACTCTTCTTATTTTCTTGAATTTTATGGATTAAATGTTCTTAAATGGAAAAAACAAATTATAATGGCTTCTTCAATGAACTTATTGAAGTCATTTATTGTGCTCTTTTCAAAATGCTCCACAAGTGCATAAAGATCTAAGTATGGTTCAACCAATATCTTAGCTAGAATTACCAAAGAAAAAATATCATCCACATAGATGCAAAAGTTTGGTTGTTGGGGAACACTATCATTAGAGAATATTCAAACCAAAAATGTTTTGTCACACCATATTTAAGGCAATCATTTCTACTTCCTGGTGAATAAATGAATTTAGGTTATAACTTAGATTGTTATTTGACACTAAAAAATTATAACCTAAATTCAATGAACTTAGCGAAGTCGTTTATTGTTCTCTTTTCAAAATGCTTCGCAAGTGCATAAAGATCCAAGTACAGTTCAACCAATATTTTAGCTAGAATTACAAAAAAAAAATACCATCCACATAGATGAAAAAGGTTGGTTGTTGGGTAGGAGGGAACACTATCATTAGAGAATATTCAAACCAAAAATGTTTTGTCACATCCTAACTTCTCTCAATCATTATCAATTTTGTAAATTCTAGTGATCATAACTTGTATTTATCCTTGAAATTTCAATTTACTATACAGGAATGGAAAATCAATGACTTTTGTGGACCCTAATATTTTCAATAAAATTATAAGTTAAGGTAAAAAATATACTAGAACAATATACATGGATTGTATTAATTCTTTACTATTTTATTCTTATATTTTAGATGAACAATTTTTTCCTTGTAATTTTCAAATTACAAGGAATTGGGTCACAAAATTTCTTCTGAGTCCAATGGTGTAATGGTTGAACCTTTCTATATAAGCATATGTTATGTACTTTGAGTTATATCACAGTTCTCTTCCAATAATCGATGGGATATAAGTTTTCCTTTGATTAGTAAACTACCATGGATATTACATTAGATGTGTTATCACAGCAAATCTAAAAGCACAAAGGGCTTGATCCACCAATGAGGAGTGAGGATCTTTTCAATAATGACCAAGGTTCAATTCCCATGAGAGAATCCAACCCCCGAGGTTGATATTAGGGCACCTAGAGGTAGTGGTTGAATGTGTAAGGATTTCATGATCCAAAATATATTGAGAATGACATGAAGGAAAATATATAACAAGGGAACACAAAGAGATATTTCAAGAAACACAATAATGCAATTAAAATTGGATTCTATTAATGATTGTCTGAAATACAAAAGACTGTAAAATGAAAAGCACACAAGCTAGATAGAATGGTGGTAACTTATCTTTGAAGATAGAGATGTGATGACTACACTCATTTGCAATAAGATTATTACAAAGAGGCCGAAAATACATTTTAACATCCGGATTATATTGAGAAGGAAATGAAGACAAATATATAACAAGGGAACACACAGAGATATTGTAAGAAACATAGTAATACAATTAAGATAAGACTCTATTAATGAATGTTTGAAATACAAAGACTATAAAATGCAAAGCACACAAGCTAGCTAGAATGGTGGTACCTTATCTCTGAAGATAAAGATGTGATGGCTATGCTCATTCGCAAGAAGATGATTACAAAGAGTTTGAAAATACATTTTAACATAAAGAATAAATGAGAAAACCCTAAACATCCAAGAAACTAGCCATAGAAGATGAAATGCCAAAAGGTTTGTGGGCCCTAATGTGGTTAGTTGATACATCAACTTCTCGGGGGTGTTACTTTTACATACAATCTTTGTTTGGGGCGATCAGTAGACCATTGGAAAAGTATATCCAAGGAGTACATATTACGAATATCCCAATATATGTTGAAGGCAACATTTATTAGATTCTTCTATGTAAAAAATCATCGTTTAGGGCCTCAAAACGACCTCAAAAATTTGGGACCAAAAAAACCGTAGAAAAATTGACAAGATGTGGAACCATTCTGAATTAGTGGCACATGTGGGTGGCGACCAATATCAACTTGGATTAGTCCTCCCCCATTAATAAGAAATGGTCCACATTGCAACAAGTTCCTCCATTAGATGGGGAAACTTTTGTTGAATCTGACTCCTAGTGAACCACTTTCCCTAGTGAAGAAACTACCCTACTTTGATGACTCGATAGAATTCGATGTTTTGCTAGAAAATGACCTTTGTCTTGGTATTCATGATTTGATCAATTATTGCCTATTCAATGCAGTCACTATTGATTTCTATATAGACCAAGTGCTCGACGCATTCAAAGTTTCCAAGAGAGGTGGAAAGTATGGTCGAAGCAGTTTCGCATTAAATACTAGGTGCAAGCCAAGGAAAGAGGAAATACTTAATTCAAAATCATTCTCACCCATAGCCTTGGTGATGGTGTAAGGCCTGTATTGGAGTGTAATAATATTCCAATGGGGTCATATGAGGTGCTCTTTCTGCAAATGCAACCATACATTATCCCCCACCTAAAACTTATGTGGTACTTAATGTTGATCATGGCGCTGCTTGTACTTGGCGTTGGCTTTATGAAAAATTTCATGAACTTGTTGAATGTTTTGGATGTTAGAAAGTAATGGATGTGCTTGATTAACCATAGATAATATAACAATATTGTCACCCAACCATAGGTTGAAGCCACCCTCGAGCACCTTAACCTTGACAGAGAATGATTCCGGAAGAAAACCAATAGCCAACCACAGCTAATGCATAAACATAACCAAGACTGATAAAAAATTCCAACCATAACCAATAGAAAGTCTGAGCCTAGACCAGAAATACAGACTTGCGTACTCTCCTAGTTTCTACAGTGTGCACTTCTTCCTAGTTGGAATTATGAGCTGTGAAGTACAAAATGAGGTTTGGCTACTTGTATTTATACTGTTTTCTAAGTTTTTTGGGCCGACTTCTCATTCTGGATGCTAAATACTTAATATTAATTATTTCCTTGATCTAACTTGTCTTCTAGGGTTAGGTTTAATGCTTTAGGGTTTATTCTTGCTTCTTTGAATATTTATTCTCATCAGGGTTACACATGGAGGTAAATACCTCTCGCAACTACCATAATATCAACACTCCCTCATAGCTAGGGAGGTATTGAAGGTAATGGTCTTGAGCAAAAACATACCATTCAAATGGTAGCATCATCATAGTCGTACATAATGTCTCATGATTATATCACGAGCACCATCATCACTATCAGTGTCATCTAACAACATCGACCACATAATCTCTCGAAACCATACTCTATCTGAGTAATCCAGCATGATGTTGAATAATTCACTCACTTCAAAGAGTGATACAAGAACCATTCTTCTAATCTGGGCATATGTCCTAGAATAATAACTATTCCAATAGATGTTGGAAGCCATGCCATGGGCTACAAGGACTACTCTTCTAATCTAGACATACGTCCTATAAGAATAAATTTCCTGGACTATTTTTCATTTGGAGAATGTCTGTCCATTAGTACACTCACCATCCATCTAGATGATAATCATTTTCAACACTATTGATAGTCTACATGGCAATTAGAATAATTTCATTCAATGGAACACAACTACAATCCAGTGGTACACTACCACACCAAGTAGCACACAACTACTTAAACAGTGACACATAGTCACAACTAGTGGTTCAAATCCACCACAGTAGCATACATATACTATCCAAAGACATACAATATCCATAGCAATCATATCATCTGATATCAACCTACACAGAAAAATAATATCATCATATAAACTGAGTCATTTGGGCCATTCTTCCACTCACATCTGTGAGATATGGAAGAGTATTTTCCCTCAGAAAGTAAAACATCAACCATGAGCCATTTGGACTATTATTATCAGGCATAGAATAATAATTGTCCTGATTTCCGAGCCTGGACCATTCACCTATCTAGGTCATTCTTCTGACACTAAACAAAGTGAAAAGTGGAGATAATGTGTCTTCCCTAGGGAATGCATGTCCCTAATTGTTGAACCTAGACGATTCACCTAACTGGGACATTCCTCTTCCACTAGACAAAGTGAAACTTGGAGAGAATGAGTCTTCCCTAGGGAATGACTATTCGGACCATTTCGTAAGGAAATGATTGTCCTGCACCAACCTCCAAAATGAACAATTCTTCAAAACTTCTCACAACTGTGAACTTCCAAAGAATGACTACTCGGCGAGGCAGACCATTCTACTTGACCGCTACTGAGAGTGATTTTCAATAAGAAATATTTTCCTATACCATTCCCCCACACTGACCACAAGGGGAATCGTTGTCTATGGTACATCAACAATCTATCGAACCATTTTCATTATGAAAATGACCGTCCAATCTGGACCATTTTTTGAACTGGAAAATGTCCGTTCTTCAAAAATATCAAACCACTTTCTCAATTGGAAAGGAAGTCATCTCCACGAGCTCTAGCTTGTTTCTTGAATACACAAACGTTTCCTCTTGGATAGAGGCTTTACCAAAATATCTACTATCTTCTCATCTGTAGAGATATATATTGGATAACCACTTCTCTTTTTTGGACTTCATCATGGAGAATGGAATGCTCGATTTCAATGTACTTCAATTTGTCTGAAACACTGGTTTTATATGAAGGCTTCATATATCTGTAATAATTACAGTATATCATGGTTAGATTCAACACTTTTGTTTCTTGCTAGCTCATGATATCGTGGCAAGGCTCAAATTGAAACATATCCAAGTGGCACTTCTTTTGTCATCATGAGAGTGTGTCATGGATTAGCAATCCATCATCCTGAACTTCTAAGTAATCATTCTGATCTTTGTCATAGAAATTTTTTACCATGATTCTGCTGTGCATGATAGGCCTTGCACCAAGTTGTTTGAATCCATACAAGACCTTCTTCCATCTGCATGCAAGGGTCTCTTTTTGGTATACCTCAAAATATTGAGGTTGCTCTACATACACTTCTTTGTTCAATTACTCTGTTGAGGATAAAATTCCTTACATTCATTTGATGTAAACTCCAACCCATGGATAATGCAGAAGATATAATGGCTTGGGTATGTCTAGTTACTGGAACAAGCTATCATCACAGTCTTCTCCCTCCATTTGGGAGAACCTTTAGTTCTGGATCTGGCAATGCTCTCATTCATAAGTCTTCCATACACTATTCTTTATCACAATTTCCATTTCTTCTGCTTGATTGCTTCTAGAGGGTTCAGACCAAGCTGGTAGTCTTGTGATTTTCAATAAAATGCATGGTTGTTTTAGATTTTCTTTCTCTCTTGGAATCTTCATGTTCTTCTTCATGTTTCTCATTATCTCTTGGGTCCATGGATTTTTCTATAGACTCCATGCCCTAAATATTTCGACTTCTTCCTTTCATCATGGGATCGTGGATGTGAATGGACAACCAGGGATACTTTAAGGCTTCTTTTCAAAGAAAACTTCTTCTAAAGTCAAACTGAACACATGCTGCTTTTCATGGCTGCTACCATTGATGGGAACATGGATAGATACTTTGTAATCCTCAATGGATCATATTATTTAGGATTAGTTCCCTCCTAATAATTTCTTTGTGCATGAATGCATGCTCTTATTTTGGAATTATATAATCGACTCCCTCCATATAAGAGAGTCCACGCTTCTGTCTGTATCTTTATTGCCTTCTGCAAAGTGTCACAAGTCTTTTTCTAATTTCCTCTTGAATGCTGACTTATTTCTGTTTTTACTTCTTCTAGGTTTCTTCAAGTTTGATTTTGATTTCGTCTTATCCTACAGCTGTTACTTATGTTAATAGCTTCCACATGAGTTGTTACCAAGGGTTGTCGATGTACTCCATCTCTTCATGTGTATTTCTTGACTTGTAGTCATTGTGATAGAAATCCTTATCTTGTTGTTAGTCCATATGTATTGTTTCTCTTTGAACATCTTATCTTCTAAGAAATAGATATGCAAGATATGTACATAAAACTATGTAAACATGGTATGTACAAGAATTATGAAGAATATTGTTACCTTGTCTTAGAAGAAGAAGTATGTTTTGTCCTTCTTGGCCTTCTTTGAGGGTTCCCTTTCTTCGGCAATTGATGCTTCGTGTGTTTCCCTCCTTTTATTTAACTTGGGACAATGATTCTTGTAGTGACCATATTTTCGATAGTTGAATCATTGTATTTTTGACATATCTTTCTCTTGATTTGGTTTCTTCCCAGAGACAAACTTCTTTTTATTCCTGAAATTCTTGAACCTTGTTGGAAGGCTTGATCATCGTATTTCTTTTGGGGTTTCTCTTTTGCACTAATCCTTGATTCTTCTTTTTCACAACATGTCCAAAGTTATTCAAATGTAGGATACTCCTTCCTTGTGTTCATGCTTGCAACAAATGCATCCCATGTCTTGGGAAGACCATTGAGTACTATATTTACTAGTTCCTTCTTTGAAATGATCTCTTCAATATCTTGTAGTTGATCTCTTAACTGAGAGATTCTAACAAAATATGATGTTATGTTGTCATCATCATTCATTTTCATGTCACGGATCTCATTCTTCAGACTCATTACTTTTCCAATGTTTCTGACTGAGAAGAGGTTTGTTAGGGCATCATACATTTTCTTAGAGGAACTATGACCTATGTAACTATGACCTTTGGAAATACACCCTCTGGAACTATGAATCATGGAACTATGACCTTTGGAACTATGACCTTTGGAATTATGACCTCTGGAATAATGACCCCAGGAACTATGACTCGTAGAGCTATGACCTCTGGAACTACGCCCTTTGAAACTTTGAACTCTTGAACTATGACCTCTAGAACTACTCCCTTTGAAACTTTGAACTATGGAACTATGATTTGTGAAATGACCCCAAGAACTATGACCTGTGGGACTATGACCCTAGGAACTATGACCTATGGAACTATGACTTATGGAACTATGACCCCATAAACTATGACCTCTGGAATTACATCCTCTGGAACTTTGACCTATGGGAGTATGACCCGTGGAATGACCTTTGAAACAATGACCTCTTTGATTCATTTGAAACATCATAACCCAAAAACACACCATCCATTTTACATGTGTGACGATCTACAATTATGATTATGAATAGTTACACCCATTTTAAAAATATACCACAACATCAACAATGTTAGGGTGACTCTATCCCTCCCAAAACCTTGGGATTACAACCAAAATAATTTATGCTAATGACTAGAACATCTAAAATACTTTACAACGGAAATAAATGTATGTTTATAGCTTTACAAAGCTAGTAAATAAATCTTCTAGAAGTCCTAAATTAGACCTACTAGCTTCCAACCATTATATTCTTTTACACAAACATTATTGTCAAAAGTGCATTATCGATATATGTGCTACCTTTATTAGCTACACACTACATACTACCAAAGATCATAGTTCTAGAGGTCATAGTTCCATAGGTCATAGTTCCTGGGGTCATAGTTCTAGAGGTCATAGTTCCACAAGTCATAATTCTTGGGGTCATTCCACGAGTGATAGTTCTAGATTTCAAAGTTCCAAAGGGTGTATTTATAGAGGTCATAGTTCCACGGGTCATAATTATCGTGGTCATACTTCTATTGGTCATAGTTCCATAGATCATAGTTTCCAGGGTCAGAGTTCCAGAGGCCATAGTTCTAGAGGTCATTCCACAAGTCATAGTTCTAGAGGTCAAAGTTCCATAGGACATAGTTCCAGAGGTCATAGTTCCAGAGTTCAAAGTTCCAAAGGGCATAGTTCCATAGGTCATAGTTACATGGGTCATAGTTTATGGGGTCACAGTTCCAAAGGTCATATTTCCAAAGGTCATAGTTCCACAAGTCATAGTTCCTAGGGTCACAGTTCCAGAGGTCAAAGTTCCATGGGTCATAGTTCTCGGGGTCACAGTTCCAGAGGTCATAGTTCCATAGGTCATTCGAGAGGTCATAGTTTCTAGGGTCATAGTTTCTAGGGTCATAGTTCTATAGGTCATAGTTCCACAGGTCATAGTTCTTGGGATCACTCCACATGTCATAGTTCCATAGGTCATAGTTCCACAAGTCATAGTTCCAGAGGTCATAGTTCCACATGTCATAGTTTTGCGGTTCATAGTTCTCAAGGTCATAGTTCTAGAGATCAGAGTTCCACATGTCATAGTTCCTAGAGATCATAGTTCCACATGTCATAGTTCTAGAGATCATAGTTCCACATGCCACATTTCTAATATATCCAAACAATATTTCCATAATTAATTATCATAAACTTTGTTGAATGTATTTATGTACAAACATTAAAAAAAAAACTCATGACATTATTTAACATAGCCATACTATTATGATAAAACATTAATCTATAATTAAACAAACACAAAGAGTTAAATTAGTGAAACAAGGGCACTAGGTTAGGTGAATTTTATGGTTTAAAATTGGCTTATGTTAAAGGTTCTAGATTTAGGTTAGGTTGCAAAAAATCTAGAGTATTAAGAGGAGTAGCTAGCACATGGCACCAAAATTCTTGAGAAGAAGGATTTTTAAATCATAGGATTGCATTGAGAGTAAGGGATCTTGTTTGTTCTAATGTGATTTGTTCCATGGCCATGTGTGTTTGGTGTGCAGTTGTACTAATGAGGCCATGTGTGGTTGGTATGCATTTGTACTCATGAGGTAGAGCTATGCCCTCTGGAACTATTTGACTTGTGGAACTATGTACCTGTGGAACTACGCCCTTTGGAACTATGACCTCTGGAACTATGACTTCTAGAACTACGCCATGTAGAACTATGATCTGTGGAACTGTGACCTGTGGAACTATGTACCTGTGGAACTACGCCTTCTGGGACTATGACCTCTGGAACTATGACCTCTATAACTACGCCATCTAGAACTATGACCTGTGGAACTACACCCTCTCAAACTATGACCTGTGGAACTGTGACTTGTGGAGCTACGCCCTTTGGAACTATGACCTCTATAAATACGCCCTCTGGAACTATGACCTATGGAACTATGACCTGTGGATCTATGACTTGTGTAACTACACCCTTTAGAACTATGACCTATCAAACTATGCCCTCTTGAACTATGACCTCTAGAACTACACTCTCTTGAACTATGACCTGTGGAACTGTGACCTGTGGAACTATGACCTATGGAACTACGCCCTCTCGAACTATGAAACATAATAATTTCCCTTGGTCATTTCACATTGAAACATAGAGGTTGACTATTAGGGAAATTTCAAAATCCTCTTATGGACATGGTTCCATCACGTTTGGTAACAGGCGTGCTATTTTAAAGTGGATAATTCCAAGGTTGGGACCGAATTTATGATCGTGACTCATTTCTCTTTCATCACTGAAGTTCCTTTTGTAATATTAGAGCCAATGCCAACCAACCTTTTGTGACTTTTATGGAAGGGTTAAATCTCCATGATTTGACCAAGTTAATCAATGATCTTATCTTCCATGATACCAATTGGCCCAACATTCCAAATAAAAATCCCTCTGACATCCTAATGTTTGAGGGTAAACCTAGAGAGTATCCCTCCAACCATATCATGCCTTTTCACCTTTGGTTTTCTTCAAACTCCATAACGGAGGATTCAATTAGGTTGGTATTTTTTGAATGAACTTTGATGGCCATTGCCACCAACTTGTACATAGAACAACCTAGCAATACCCATACAACCTTTGAGTTCATATAAAATTATTCCCTTACCTTCTTCCAACTTCCATTCCACCATCGCATAGGGATAGAAATCTTGACTAGTTTCCATTAGACCACAACCACTCACATCTCAGAACACATCCATGAGTGACTTATAAGATGTGCCTTGTGAAAATCCAATATCAATGATCAATTTCTTACAGAGTATTTCCTAGAATCCCTTCTTCCCCTCATCACCAAGGATGTATCCATGACTATGCCTAGAAATGAGGATGAAGCCATCCAAAAGGAACAATTGTACAATATTATTTATTCCCAATTGGGGTTTCTCTATATTATCCTTCCTAATGCCACTCGCTCTCAATCAGGTGAGAAGGATGTATCCAT
>ML801028.1:212322-238258 GCA_009831015.1 Picea engelmannii
CAAACCAAAATCAAATTACACTATCACTACATGACTATCACGCTCATATTTTTGAACTCGCGTGAATAGTTGCACGCACACAGAGTGGAGGGTAGTAGGGGAGGAGGGAGAGGAGGAGAAGGAGGGAGAGGAGAACAGGAGAAGGAGGGAGAGGAGCATAGGAGAAGGAGGGAGAGGAGAACAAAGGAGGAGGGAGAGGTGCACGGAGAAGGAGGGCACACAGGAGGAGGGCACACCAGAGGAGGGCACATGGCCGGAGGAGCACACATGATTTTGAGGGAACACTAGAGGAGGGCACACGCAGAGGAGGGAACATGGGACGAGGGAACATAGGATAAATATGGTTTGACTTATTTCTTCAAAAAATAGCCTTGGTTTTTCAAGTTGAACTTGGAGTTGTTTTAATAGTGCTTAGTGGTATTGGATGTGCAAAAAAAGTAGAATATGTTCAACTTCTGTAGATTAGTGGTAATTCTTAGTGGTATTGGATGTGAAAAAAAAGTATAATATTTGATGTGCCATGATTAACCTAATCCTCCTTGTTGATGATTAACCTAATCCTCCTTTTCCATTATATGCATACATTATAGATAGAGGTGAAAAGAATGGATGATAGGAGCACAAAAGGTATTATGGTTGGCTATGGTTCAAATGCAACTATTTATATATTGTATAGCCCAATATAATATTCAATGATTATAAGTTGAAATGATTTTTTATGAAGTTGCAGTGTTAGTGAAGCATCTCGATAGCGACTACAAAGGTAGGAGAAGCATTAAGCTTTTGGATGTCCCCTCAATGGATATAATTGAGGAATATACAAAGGGAACTTCAAATGAATATAATCCTTCATTTTGAGAGAGTGTAGAAGTGAAAAAAACCTAACAAATAATTTTCGACACTAAGAATATCAACAAGAATCCAAAAACTATTAGAGACACTATGGAGTTATGAAAGCAATGTTGAAGTGATAGAACCCCGAACAATAAAAATTGTGCTTAAAGGCCAAAACATGGTAGAATGGAAACAAGCTATGGATGAAAAGTACGAGCCATTAGTGAAGAATCAAACTTGGGCACGTGTTCCTCTACCAATAGGTAAGAAAGAAACTATTTCTAAGTGGGTTTTCAAACAAAACAAGTCAAGTGATGCAGTTGAGAAATATAAAGCTCAATTGATGGTGAAAGTGAACACACAAATTTAGGGCACAGACAACCCAAAGAATTTTATGCCAATAGTGAAGATGTCGTCCATTATAGGAATCTCAGCAATTGCAATAATGATTCATATGCATATCCATCAACATGATGTTCAGAAAACATTCATTAATGGCATCTTGTAGGAAGATATATGTATGGAACAACTTGAGGGTTATGTACAACAAGGCAACAATCATATGGTGTCCATGCTACAAAAGTAATTGCATAGACTTAATAAATCTTATAGGGCATGACATTGACACATTGATGCACATTTAATGAATGAGGGTTTACAACATTATACTACATATCTAAATATTCATGTCTATCATAATTTCAAGTCTTTTATCATATTGGCATTCTCCATAGATTATGCATTTGTATGAGAAATGAGTTATCTTTGTTAAATTCTTTCAAATCAAAATTGTTGTAGAATTTGACATGCTGGATCATGAAGATATCCATTAATCCTACTTGGTTATTCAATTAGTAAAAGATTTGAACAATAGGGAGTTTCATTTGAGTCAAAGGAGATACATTGAACATATCCTTTAGATATTAAGGATGAGTGATTTCTAAAATGGAAATTGCTCAAAATTTGTCACAAGATATGGGTCCAAGTACTCAAGTTGATGAGGAAGCTATGAGAAATATTCCTTATTGGAGTGTGGTAGGCATCCTTATGTATGAAATATTATGCATGAAACTTCATATTCCTTATCAAGTTCTAAAGAAAAACATGTAGTAGCAAATCATGCAAGCAAGGAATTGATGTGGCTAAGACATTTACAAAAATATGTTAGGTTAGAGCATCTGAATCCTACAATTTTAAGATGTGATCACCAAAGTTTCATTGAAATGGATAAGAATACTAGGTTTCATGCAAGAATAAATAACATTTAAGTGCAATACCATTATGTTTGTGAGCAATTGGAGAAGCATAAATTTTAGCTTGAGTTTTGTGAAACAAGATAATTGATCACTATCATACTGACAAAGGTACATATTCAGATGAATTGAAAAGCCTTGTAGAGTATGAGGATAGACATGCATAGATTTACTAATCCCTGAGATGTTTCAATTTTGAGGAAAAGCCCTTAATTCTAGATCATCCCACATTGTTAATGACAAGTTAATCACCTCATACTTTCAACATTTATGCAAGTTTTTCCACAAAATATCTAATAAACATATGACATTTTGGAGATTGGTTAGGGATCATTAATTTCAACAACTACTATTAAATATAAACACAAGCCTTAGCACTAATTTCTAGTGACCAAATTTGAAGATTCCATTTCCCTTCAAGACCCCTTCAACACTTCATAGAATGGCATTCAATTATTTCCCTGTCAATTTGGAAGCAATGATCATTTCACATATTTGCAAGGATCATCCATGTTATATGCTTTTCAATCTACATAATTGATGCATTTGAAAACCATCTAACAATAAACTATTGTTTTATGGTAAAGGTTGCCTCATACACTAAATACACTTATACATAAAATGTCATCAAATAACTCATCTTTCTTCAAAATTTGATCGATGTCTTTAGTGATGAGGAACAATGCCAATAACCATAGATGAGACATGAGCCAATACTTGGATGCTGAATATTAATATTTCTATCACATCACCTTTCCATATACCAATGCCACAACACTTACCATGGAGCTTCTCAGAGCTAAAATAGCCCCTTGTGTAACCCACCATGGTAGTGTCTCATGGAGAAGAAGTAACCCACCATTTCCTTATCAAGTGCTAAAACAAAACATGTAGTAGCAAATCATGCAAGCAAGGAATTGATGTGGCTAAGAAATTTACAAAAATATGTTAGGTTAGAGCAACCGAATCCTACAATTTTAAGATGTGATCACCAAAGTTTCATTGAAATGGCTAAGAATACTAGGTTTCATGCAAGAACAAAGAGAAATTAAGTGTAGTACCATTATGTTTGTGAGCAATTGGAGAAGCATAAATTTTAGCTTGAGTTTTGTGAAACAAGATAGTTGATCACTATCGTAATGACAAAGGTACATATTGAGATGGATTGAGAAGTCTTGTAGAGTATGAGGATAGACATGCATAGCTTTACTAATCCTTTATATGTTTCAATTTTGAGGAAAAGACCTTAATTCTAGATCATCCCACATTGTTAATGACAAGTTAATCACTTCATACTTTCAACATTTATGCAAGTTTTTCCACAAAATATCCAACAAACATATGACATTTTGGAGATTGGTTAGGGGTCATTAATTTCAACAACTACTATTAAAGATCAACACAAGCCTTAGCACTAATTTCTAGTGATCAAATTTGAAGATTCCATTTCCCTTCATGACCTGGCCTTCAAGGATTATTGAGCCTTCAAGGCATTAAAGGTCATGAGTGGTTTAAAGTCTATCGCTTTGTGCATAAAATTGTCACTAAGCAAAAAATTATAATTACTACTACATGGAAATTAAGGGTTTATCAAGAAAATGAAATCAAAGAGAAATATTTCCTTTCCTTAATCCGTAGAGTATATGATAAGGTTTTTGGTGAGTGGTCAAATGCCCTATTTGACAAAAAAAAATGTTTTTGTACCAAAGGGCATAATATCAATGGGTCATAATATCAATGGCTAGGTACAATTTATCTCAACCTTAAACCCTAAACCCCTTAGACAAACCTTAAACTACCCTGCGTTGGCATAGAATTTAGCTCAACATACTTTGGTAAGGCCCCCCTAAATTCTTGACACCATATCTCCTCAACTCAACACCTTAAAGCATACTACCTAGCATCCTAAAAGGCACCTTGACATATCTAATTGCAGTCACTATGGCATTATTCTTAAACAGACCTATACTAAAACACAAATTCAGAAATGATAGGTAGGGACTGATATCATTGTTTCGGATTTAGAAGATCATTAAGACAACCCTCCACTTGGAAATTTGATGTATTTTATGTGGTAGAAACATCATTTTTATGCTCTGTTGATGCATAGGCTTTAAATTAAATCAAAACTGGAACTAATATGCTTGTTTTTGATTCATACTTTGACATATGTAAATTCATTGGACTGACAATCATTGATTCAAAGCCATAAATTTTCTGAATTAAATGAATATATATTGTTTCTTATTAAGGTTGGTATCAATCCGTTTCCTGACATACAATCTTGACATGTTTTTCATTTGATTAGTTGGCATTACAATTGCTTGAACCTATATCATTGGTGAGGAATCATTTGATGAATAAGCTCATGCTGACTAGTTGATGAAGTGATATGTGATTGAGTTACTTCACAATTATCGTTTTGATCATATTAAAAGGGAATCACTTAAAGTGCATGTACTATTATTGGATATTGATCACAGCCACTCAGGATAGATTGATATCTTGAGCATTTCATGCATTACACATTTAAGAGAATATCTTGTTCCCATTTTCCTTTCACCCAACTTGTCACTAAACCACATATTGAAAACCTTTTTGATGAGTTTACATGAAAGAGTCATCATTTGACTGAAGCATCGTTTGGTTATCTGAATATTTAGATAGACCTTAGGATATCCTATCCTGAGGTCAATCTTATCAATATTGTGACATTTTCTAGACTCCATAGCCCCTTCCTAAGGCACTGGTTTTCTACTGGTATTTACTTGCATTTGTCATATCTGATCCATAAGCTAACTGTTTGATTGTCTCCAGGACATTGTGCGAAATAACTCTTTTTGCCTTGCCTCTTGGAAATATACATCATAGATCATTTACATCTAAGGAATTGATCAACACTGTGAATGACCAAAGTCGTAGGGAATCCTCCCTTGGCCTTGAGCATAAACTCACTTGGCCTAAATAGAGAGAACCTGACCCGTAGTGACACCAACTTACAAATATGCTCTTTAGGATTGATATAAAACACTTCAGAAAACTACTAACACAGTCCTATATTCAACACCTTATTGTTGCACATTTTGACCTTAGAGATAAAAAGAACATTTGGAAATTAAATTGTGATCTCATGGTTGGCATCTATTTTTGATTGGTTATGACAAATTGACCTTTCATCATTCCACATTTGATTTTGGGAATAACATAACACCATAGGATCAAATTCTTGGAAAGAGTTGTAGTGTTGTGATTTCTATGTTGTTACATATTGGGCATGATATTTTGATCTCTTTGGCACACCGACAATGTCAAAACACAACACTATACCTCTTTCCAAAATATTGATGTTATGATGTTATGTTGTTTCCAAAATCAAATATGGAGTAATGAAATGTCAAAATATAGGACTGAGTTAATCAATTTTCTGAAGTATATAATGACAATATCAGTCCCAATTTCTGATCCTAAATTAATTGTTTATGATGAGGAGTGGATGACCTAAGTCTAGGGGTAGTCCTACACTAGTTTAAGGGATAGTTAGGCCAAATATATGATGACAAGGGGCTTCTACACTACTGTTGGGACAGTCAAAGTATGGCAGGCCGTGAGGTCTTGGAGCATGCCTAAAGGGTGGCCTAAGGGTCAACGTTTGGTAGTATAGTAGATAAGGTTTAGGGGGATTCTCTTTAGGGTAGATTAGATATGTAATAGGGCTAGTTTACTTATGTTCTAAACAATCTCAAAAGAGTAGGCCAAGATGTGTTAGAGTGGTAGGATAGGGGGCTAGAAGTGTTAGCATTGGATAGGAGAACTTGATTATGACCAAGCAACACTAAATTCCTTCTTTTCTTCTTATTGCACATGACTCATCAACTAAATTATCTAGTCATTAAATGATGTGATAACAACTATGTATTTTTCTTTATGTTGCAATCTAGTATTGGGAAACCATGAAGAGACAAATGAGTTGAAGAAACCCCCCTTAATAGAAACGAGTGTATGAATATATAGATTTATTCTATTCTCTTCCCATGTTCCCATTTTTTCTTTGGAAGAACCAAAACCCTCGCTTAGTTTCTTCCTATTCCAACCTATATAGTGTCATCTTCCAATGTAAAACTTTTCTAGCTTGGGTCTGAACCACTCACAAAGAAACATTATCCAATTATCAAACATGTTCCCAACTTGAATGAACCAACCAAATTATGGAACCCATGAAACTTGTCGAAGCTATGACTAAACTTGAATGAACCAACTGATGTTGCTAACGACTAAATTTGGGAATCTTCAAATTGATATCTGGTGTAACCTTTTCAAGGTAACCATCCATCAAATTCACAACCATTGTAATTCATGTGAGTGATAGAGAGGCATGGAGACCAAAGTACAAAGGTCATCTCTCAAATCCTAAAGGAAACACAAGGATAAACCCTAAATCAAGCCCTCCTCTAACTTGTGCACTCCTCTCTCTCTCACAAGGCTAAAACCCTAAAGGACCTCCTTCTAAATTTTGCACACTTCTCTTAAAAACCCTAAAGACAAGGAGACAAGACTCTCTTCACCATTGCACTAAAAGATTCCTTTCTAGCACAATTGGCATAGTTGAGAGAGTGAGACCTAGAACATGAGCACCCTACCACGTCATGTCCATTTTTGATATCTTATGGTTTGTTGCGTGCAAGGTGATAGGGTTGGACATGAGTGCTAGGGTAGCCTACGGTTTCAACATATGGAAATAGTCAATGGAATAGAACTAGATAGATATTGAAACAGATTATCTCTAATAGATAGATATTGAAACAATCAATATCACTTACACTTGGAACAATTGTCGTAGGAGAGAACCTCAAATCTAGAAGAAGGCATGGAATTCTTATCAAACTAGACATGTCAAAGGCATCTAAAATAGAAGGTGAACCTGTGGTTGAAATCGATGTGAAGAGGATATCCCCCTTACTTCATTTGAAATAGAAGGTGAACACATGGTTGAAATGAGGGATAAATGAGCAAAACCCAACAAAGGATAGCAAGTGAGCTAAATGAGGGCTAAATGAGAAAGGAATTAAAAAAAAAAATAGACATTAGGTCTAGGTTCTAACATGTTCAATGGTCTTCCTTTTACTTCCAAGAATATTCTCTAAGAAAATGTATCCATGATGTTCAAGATGAATGACTTTTCCAAAATACCAAAGATGAATGACCACAAATCATACGAAGACCAAAGTAAAAAGGTCATATCTCAAACCCTAAAGGAAACACAAGGATAAACCCTATCCCTCCCTAGTGTGCACTTCTTTTATCCTACTAGCAAACCCTAGGTCAAACCTTAGAAGGCCTTCTCCTAATATCTGTACACCACTCTCTCTTTTGTGCACTTCTTCTCTTACCTAGCCATGGCATAGAGAAGAGGCGCAAGTGTACCAAGTGCTAGAGTGAGCCTTAGGCTCCTCTTTATATATTGATCAAGAGGTGCCCTTTTGAGCCTACATTAAAATATAACTTTTGTTTTCCCAGGGTGGACCTATAAAATTATATTAGTTATTTAAGACATATTTTATTATTTATACATATATGGAAGACTCTAAATAGAAGGGGGTGGGAAGACAACTTTATAATATCATCTGATCACTGGTTATTTGGAAGAAACAAAACATTTGAAGCTCTGAAAGACAACTGAAAGGTTCTTCATATGATACAACTGATCTCGGCGCAATTGGAAACTACAAGTCATCTGATCATCAGAATACAATTGAAGGTTCTTCACATGCTACAACTGAGACTTGAGTATTTGGAAACTACAAGTCATATTATACTCAGAAGGCAACTGAAGAGTTCTTCACATACAACCAGCCCTTAATAATTTCTCCACCAAACTTGTAGCATACTTGGTTTGTGACACAACACACAACCATTGTTTTGTCAAAATTCTATACCTACACAATAATGAAGGAGTCCTAAACGAGTCTTGTCAAAAGTTGAACAAAAAACATATTTTACCTTCTGAATTGTGTTGACCTTACTACCTATGATGATTATGTCATCCACATAAACAAATACAACCACCAAATCATCATTGTCTTTCTAACATAAAGACTGAATTAGAAGGTCTTCTCTTGACTCCAAATCTTGAGCCTATTTCAAACATTTAAAACTTATATCATCTTACACACGACACGCTCCATGCCTTCTACTTAGAACCCATAGGGCTAACACATAAAAAAGTAAAAGAAAAAAAAACTTACAATAAGGAAGTAGCTAAGTCTAAATGGGATTTAGAGAGGGGAAGAGTTCAAATTTAAAAAAAAAATCACAAGCACATAAAGTTGGGAGAAGAGGGAAAAGAGGAAGCGAAATCCGAGGGAAGGATGTAATAAAGGTAAATGTTCAAGAGGGGAATTTAGAGGGAAAACAATAATCAAGTAAATGTATGCTTGACATATTGAATAATAGTGACACACAGACATAAACCTTGATAGCCATATATAGCCATATATATACCTCGGGATATTCTATCCTGAGGTCATATCTTTCAAATTTATGAGTACATTTGACTCCATATCCCTTACAGACACCTGTCTTCCTGTAGTGTGTTTTTCCTAAGCATCTGTGCCACTCCCACAAACTACCAAGCCCACCTACCATCGAGTATTTTTGGGTTCCACCCAGAGAGTTGGTTGTGCACATCTCTAATTGGATACTGATCATTAAATATATATTGTCTTGACATATCTATTGCACAAATACATGTCACTACAGAATTAGTAGGGAACCCTCCCTTGGTCTATTGCACGAATACATAGACATAAACATAGAGAAATTTATCCATTGTGACACCTTCGGGGGGATCCTGTTCTATTCCTTAGCACTCTGCTAGCTAGGCTACCTTTCCATATCCAACCTGATAGTTTGTGCATTAACATTTTGGCGGTAAAATCCCCCCCTCCCATTGTTCTTGCCATCAGTTCATTGATTTATCAAATCATCAACATTAAAGAAGAGGCCATGTAGAGTTTTCCTTTTGTCAAAAAATTGTAAAAGCTTATGTTATTGAATGATTTTTAATTGTTAGGGCACACGATTTTCTACTTTGCATCTAAGAAAATCATTTTGTTTCCCTCTCTTTGATAGGACACACAAATATCACTTTGTTGTTGAGTTAAAATGGAAAGCACAAATGGAAATCACTTTATTAATTAATGAGGAAGATGAAAATTCAGAAAAGGAAAAAGAGTCTCAGAAAAGGGTGAGCGGAATCAATATAATTAATGTCTTTCTAATAGTGAGATAGTTAACAATGAGTTAGTTATAGTTATCGTGAGAAATATCCTTACATTTCCCTTATCTTTTCAATGTTTATCTTTAGATATACTATATTATGAATATCGTTGGCCTAACATTTCCTTATCCCTTGATGGAGTGTAGGTACAACCAAATATGTATCTATCAGATCTATCATCCAACTCGAGCGATGAAATTTCGAGAGGGACAAGGGAAAACATATCCAATACATGTAATAAGGAAAAATCAACTAGAGGTGAAAAGGTCATAAGAAAGTTTGGTAGGCGCATGAAATTATTTCTTGTTGAAGGAGGATCATGCTCTTATGACGATGAGAGCATAGGTGACATCGAGGTTTCCTTGAGGTACAGACACCTACTGAAACAGTGGGTACCCAAGGAACTGGCAGAGTTGGACACCGACTTCTATGTTAATGAGAGGATGTATCACATTGCTCCATCATCCATCCATGGCCTTGGTTTATTCTCCATGGACGACATGAAGGTAAAATATGGCGGATTGGTTGAATTGTTTGAGTATGTTGGACCATGTTAAACTTATGGAGTACGGTTGAGGCTAGTCCAATATATGCCTAGTATGTGGAGATATGCACTCGCCGCAAATTATATATAGTTGAAAGACAATAATAAAAATAAAGGAGCAACTATGTATATTGATGGAAGGCCAAAGGCATCGGGGAATATTGCAGGTCTTATAAACAGTACAAGGCCTGGGATGACAAGAAAGGAACCCAATTTCATTTTTGAGGAGCATGAAGGTAATAGGATATTTGTATGTGCAGTGAAAACAATAATGACAGGTGAAGAGTTGTTGGTCGATTACAATCGGAATCGAGTTGACCCAGTAACACCTTCTTTTGCTACTGTACAAAACCCATTACACCCAAACATAAAAAGGGATTACTTAATTTGTGAATGTTTCATTTGTGACAGAATTTTATTTTATTTCTGAATGTTCCATTTGCTAATTTTTGCTCGATGTTTCATTTCCAAATATTTGCTAATTTGTATGTGTGAATGTTTCATTTGATAATATTTGCCAACATTCCATTATTTCATATATTGCTTTTTCAATATTTATTGCACGTACTAACATTCTTCTTGAAATTCTGCCAGAGTGGTGATCGAGGCAAAGGCTTTGAGCATGGAAAAGGCGTTGACCAGGGAAAAGGCCCCATTCCTAGCACCACATCGACCGAAAATGATGAATATATAAGCGATGAAGAGATATTTGATTCTAGAGACCCCTTGCCGACAATAGAATTGTCCCTAAGAAAGGCCAATAGGGAATTCCGGGATTTGGTCGCTGTTGGGTGGAACCAAATGAGGATTTCCTAAGGATAGTTGAATTACGCATTAAGATAGCAAATTATGGGGTAATTCATGTCATATAACAATATCAATTTTTGGTTTTAAATTTTGTAATTTGATATATGCAATTAACACATATTTCTCATTGTAGAATTCTGTGAGATCGATGAGAGACGAAGGGGAAAGTCCTGGTAACAGTAGCAGGACTGCAACAACAAACCCGCATGGCCACATAGCCAGGAAGCTATTTTCCACCCTAAGTGTGTCGTCTGAGACCGATTCTATACCTTCTAGGGGGGATGCCACGCCCCCACAGCACATGCCAGATCGTGCAGGTGGTGTACATTATCATGGAATTGATCACTCTTTCGTTGATTGTTACCTTGGTGCTACACGTATCCAAAGCACAATAACAACCGCGGTATCATTTTTGGTCGACCAAGACATGGTTCCTCTAAAAATAGTACAACTACCAGGTATTTAATATGTCTTTATCAAGATTCCTATTATATAATTGTTTAAACAATCACATATTAGTGAGATTTAAATTACTAATGATGACGATGTTTTACAGGAAACAATGTGTTCTGCAATAGTTTGCATGACTATTCATTGAACATTTTGGGCCGACCATTCGACTACGATGGAATCAGCAAAATTCCAAACTGAAAATCCTTCTTATCTCTAGACTAGTTGGCGAGTTTGGTGACTCATTCAATAAGCTGGAAGTCTTAAAAAGGATTGGAAATCATTTGAAACATGTTAGAGAGGCATATAGGAATAAATTAGTACAGGACCCCAAGTGCGAACGCCATTTGGTTGTCCCCGATAGGGAGTGGAAAGAAATTATTTTTGATGCAAGAGAATTAGCGATGAAATCACAAGGGAAGAAACCACCTGGCCCTGGAAGGGAAGAGGTGTTTTCAATTTACTATGATGGTCTTTTGTTTACTTTACGAGGAAAAAAATCAATATCTAACATATTTCAAAATATTGCGTAGACTCCAAGACACTTCCAAGGCAACAAAGGCAAGATAGGACAAACATGACCAACATAAACTGGGCCAAGTTGGTTACGGGAGATTGAAGGCATGGGATGTTTATTAATTTTTTTTTATCATGGTTACATAATATGTAATTCATTGCAGCTAGTGACTAATGATTTTGATATTTCTCAATGCAGGGGGATTTGTTCAACAACGAAGCCACAAAAGAAGATCTAAAGGTCAGGTTCATACAAGGTTTTGATGATGTGGTGGCGCGATGAAGAAGCTTGGAGAAATCACCATGTGTCTCTCTAGAGGAAATGGTAAATAAAATGAAATTAAAAACTTGTCGATTAGTTTTTACTCATTGAATACTTGTAATGTAAAATATATTTTTTATTCATTTAAAATGTAAAATATTGTGTGTCTTTTCCACATTCGCAGGAGAGTAACAATGCTACCAATGCTCCTGATGTACCCGATGAACCACATCCCAACCCCCATATTGATTCAAGTGTTGTTGTTGAAGGACCATTACATAGTGGTATGCGTGCATTTTTAATGTTTTTTCATTTTTCAATGAGTATTAATATTTAGGGTATATTATGTACTAAATACTTATATTGTTTCATATGGCAGAGCGTGTAGATGTTGATCGAGAGCAGAGATCAACAAGAACAAAAAAAACAATGTGGCCACCAACTACTGTTTCTACTGCACCGACTAATCCAGGTATAAAACATTGTAATTAAATATGTATTAATTAAATTGTCCTAGGAACAATGAATAACAATATCACTTGAAATTTTTTTGTTGTTGCAGCAATGGATTCCCATGCACATCCTCAACCTCCACGCCGAAATACTAGAAGTTCATCATGCCATGAGTTGTTGAGTACTGATGACGCAACACTTCAAGAAGGCCTAATAACTGTGGGGGATCAGTTAAATTATGATGATGACTTAATTTTTTCTTTCATGGAGACCAAGAAGAAGAAGAAGAAGAAGAAAAAGAAATGATTAGACATTTTATTATTAATATATATCCAATATGTTTTTGGTCCAATGTAATGTATTTTTTTTTCCTAAATGTCATGAATGTTATTTGCTTTCATGTTTTTTGTTTTAGCACATGGCGATGAATGTTTTTTGCTTACATTAAATGTTACTGTCATTTCTAATTATAGTTGTAAAATCTAGATAGATTGGGTATGGGGAAATGAGAGCGATGTGAGAGGGGGGGAGGGACCAAAATTTCTTCCACCTTCACGTGGTTGGTCCTGTTTAGTAGAGAATAATTTATTCTCGAAACGAAGAGAAGCTCATTCATGTATTCGTCTTTAGTCATTAATTTGTAGAGGTTGTTACATCTTTAATTACTATTCTGAAATATAATTAATTCATGTGATGAATAACAGGATGGAGAGGAGCAACATTAGAGGCACCCCTTTACTCAAAGGTATGGATCTTGTTAAGGACTAGTTTAAGGTTATTTTTGGTTTATTTATGACTATCATGGTATTTCGTAATGAATGTGGAGATCAATGATTTTTTTAGTAAATTTGAAGTTAAGAAGACAAAGTTATGCTGACTCCACGAGTGTTAAGAATGCATGGAGGTGGGCACAATCCCCAAGGTATGTCTCTCTAGCCAACACCGTTGCTAGCCTAAATCAATATAGTACACACTGAATGTGGTGACCCTAAGGTTCATCATCCTATTCATATGCTTCTTTCTCCTCCTAGGAGGTTCAAACATCCTAATCTAACCTAGGCTACCCCCACATACCTCGGCCTACCCTAAACCTAACCTACATCCTAAGCCTAGCAATTCTAGACTCTTAGTGGCCTAACACAAGACATCTAGACCTAATCTCTATAGCTCCCTAAAGCTACTAAAGCTACTAACTTGGCACTCAATTTAGGACTAACATAACTATTACAAAGACAATCCCACCATTTTAATGCTAGATATAGATTCACTCCGACACAGTCCCCCATTCTTGGAATTTTTGGGGCGATTAATATATCATTTGATTTATTGCAATGTCTAGAACAACATACCATTGTAACTATGTTTGGTTGTCTCCAAAATTACTCTATATTTTTCATCTAGAGAATTAACTGACTAAAGCCAATAACTTGGATCATGTTCCTTCTAACTAGATTTAGATACTAAGTTCCATATAAGTATACCTTGCAATTGTTGTTGTCACCATGTTTGTGTGGGTTTGTTCTTTTGGTCACTTGTTTATTAAATATTTCCTTGAGCTAATGATATAGTTGAACCTGTGACAAGCATAGAATTGTGATTATGTTCCCTATAGTTAAGTGCAACATATAATCATTTATCATAAATAAGGAAATGATTTGTTTCTTAAATTTGGATTTGAGTCCTAGTTGATGCCATAATTTATATTTATGTGTTGTGTGGTGATTAATTGTAGCAATGGGAAGAAGTTCTTATTATTCAATTGAGTTCAGTAATGAGGTGTGTATTGTCTTTGTCCAGACTATGAATAGGATATTTAAAACAATCTAGTATCAAGGTTCCTATTCCATTCCACATGGCCTGTGAGTGGAAGGAATGCCCTTTTTAATACTAGAACCCCTTGTCCATCTAATGAATGTGTTCTTTTTTTAACCAATTATCTCCAAGGTGATATTGTTTGCTTATTATTTCACTGTCTATGTCTACCTTTGGTGTCATCACCTATGTTATCCACTTTTGGAAAGCTCATGTTGCAAAATTTTAGCATATCATAGAAAGTACATCATTCACAATAGTTAACTACTTGATTGTAATTTTCCATATGGAAGTTGGTCCTCCAAGAATTGGGAATGATCACTATATTTCGATATTCATCCTTTCTTTGAAAATGGCCTTTTCATTTCTCCACTACAAGTTTCATTGGCATTCAAAAGGGCATTGGTTCTCATTTATTATGTCTTTATCCTTTCCCAAATTCCATAGTCAAGAGAGATAGGCCATCTATTATTATTCCTATTATACATGTCATCGTCACTGAAAGGATGAAGTTAATGATACTAACCTTCAATAGAAGGACTATCAAGGCCTACTAACAAAACAATTTTACCCTACAAATCATTTATAGAAAAACATGAAAATTTCCATGGCCTTGCACTCTAGTTTCAATGCTTCCAGTAGTTGGTGGATGGGTAGTATTTGACCTCTAAGGCTATTGACAATGTGGATGCTCCATTTTTTGGTCCTCATTGAGTGACATATTTTTTATTGGGAGCGAACACATTGAAGACTTCTAAATGTACTTGTGCCTATAGAATGCCAACCCGGGTGATTGCTCATGCTCCATCTTCTTTACATGTCGTTGTAGCTTCTAAATTTCAGCTTCCTGTTCCCTAGATTTTTCTCTTAGGCATTGATTTTCCACATCTAACAAGAATTCCTTCGATTAATAGTGCCCAAATACTCCATAAGAGAGGTCTTCTGCTGTGAAATATCCTCCACCCAATGCTCTAGATTCATGTTCCACAATTTGAGGCTCGATATTAAATCCCCTAGCATGGATTGAGACTCATCACAATGGTGCTTACATCTAGAAATGACAAGGTAAATTGGATCACCGGTATTTTCCATTAGGGGGTTGACTCCAGTGCCAGCTCCCAAGTACATAATGAAAGTATGCTTATGTAGCTTGTTAGTCTGGGCTTATTCCTGTGTGAATGGCATTTTTTTTTTAAAACCCCAACATTCGTCTCTCTAGAGATGAACAGTTTCGTCACTTATATGTCCATTTGATCACAAAGTATGTAACTTTGTCACTCTAGCGACTACATGTTCATCCTCCGTTTGATCTTTTTAGCTTCAGGGTTGGTTGGTCTAGCGACTAATCTTCATCGTTCTACCGACTAACCGTGGTTTATTGACTAAGTTTTCCAGAGTTGTCTTGGTCGCTCTTGTGACTAATATTAGTCGTTAGACCGAATAACATTCATCGATAGACCGACTAATTATGGTCACTAGAGTGACCAAGGTTATGTTTTCCTTGGAGATGCTAGTAAGGCTTGCGACTAAAGTTGGTCGCTAGACCGACTAATCTTGGTTGATGGACCGACAAATCGTAACTTTTCTCTATCTTGAATAGGCTTCTTTTCCCGGTCGCTAGACTGACGAAGATCCATGTGTGGTCACTAGACTAACGAAAAAAAAAATTATCTTGGTCGCAACAACGACCCTATACCGACAAAACTTCGTCGCAAAAATGTTCAAATTTAGTAGTGTATGAACTGTGGAACTACGCCCTCTGAAACTATGACCTATGGAACTACGCCCTCCAGAACTATGACCTGTGGAACTACGCCCTATGGAACTATGACCCCTGGAGCTATGACTTGTGGAACTGTGACTTTTGGAACTACGCCCTCTGGAACTATGACCTATGGAACTGTGACTTGTGGAACTGTGACTTGTGGAACTGTGACTTGTGGAACTATGCCCTATGGAATTGTGACCTCTGGAAATACGCTTTTTGGAACTATGACCTCTGGAACTATGACCTCTTGAACTACACCCTCTTGAACTATGACCTCTAGAACTATGACCTCTGGAACTACGCCCTCCAGAACTATGAACTCTTTAAAAAAATAGAAACATGGAGGATAAACTATGATCTTAAATTAAATTATTATTGTTTATTATAAAAGATAGATAATAATCACAAATCTAACCAAATTAATCAATTATAAAAAACCCATTAATAAGAAGGCACACTGCACTAACAAGGAAGTACACCATGTGGAACTATGCCCTCTGGAACTGTGACCTCTGGAACTACGCCCTCTAGAACTATGACCTATAGAACTATGTCTTCTGGAACTATGACCTCTAGAACTATGACCTATGGAACTACGCCCTCTGGAACTATGACCTCTAGAACTACGCCCTTTGAAACTATGACCTGTGGAACTCTGACATGTGGAACTCTGACCTGTGGAACTCTGACATGTGGAACTATGACCAATGGAACTGTTACATGTGGAAGAACTATGACTTGTGAAACTACGCCCTCCAGAACTAGGACCTATGGAACTTTGAACTATGGATCTACTCTCTCTAGAACTATGACCTTTGGAACTATGACCTGTGGAACTATGACTTGTGGAACTACGCCCTCTCGAACTATGAACTCTAGAACTATGCCCTATGGAACTACGCACTTTGGAACTACCCCCTCTGGAACTATGACCTCTAGAACTATGACCTGTGGAACTGTGACTTGTGGAACTACGACCTCTGGAACTATGACCTCTGGAACTATGCTCTCTAGAACTATGTCCTCTAGGACTACACCCTCTGGAACTACTCCCTCTAGAACTATGACCTCTAGAACTATGACCTATGGAACTATGCCCTCTGGAACTATGACCTCTGGAACTATGACTTGTGGAACTGTGACCTCTGGAACTATGACCTGTGGAAATACACCCTCTGGAACTACACCCTCTAGAACTACACCTTCTGGAACTATGACCTCTAGAACTACACCCTATGGAACTATGACCTGTGGAACTACGCCCTCTAGAACTACACCCTCTAGAACTAGGACTTTTAGAGCTACACCTTGTAGAACTATGATCTGTGGAACTATGACCTATGGAACTATGTACCTGTGGAACTATGTACCTGTGGAACTATGCCCTCTGGAACTATGACCTCTGGAACTATGACCTCTAGAACTACACCCTCTAGAACTATGACCTATGGAACTGTGACCTGTGGAACTACGCCCTCTGGAACTACAGCCTCTGGAACTATGACCTGTGGCACTGTGACTTGTGGAACTACGCCCTTTGGAACTATGACCTCTGGAACTATGCTCTCTAGAACTATGCCCTCTAGAAGTATGACCTGTGGAACTATGACCCGTGGAACTATGACCTGTGGAACTATGACTTGTGGAACTACGCCCTCTGGAACTATGACCTCTCGAACTACGCCCTCTGGAACTATGACATTTGTAACTACACCCTCTGGAACTATGACCTATAGAACTATGCCTTGTAGAACTATGACCTGTGGAACTGTGGCCTATGGAACTATGACCTGTGGAACTACACCCTCTCAAACTACGCCCGGTGGAACTATGACCTCTATAATTATGCCCTGTGGAACTATGACCTGTGGAACTGCGCCCTCAGGAACTATGACCTATGGATCTACGCCCTCCAGTATTATGACCCATGGAACTTTGACCTATGGAACTACATCCTCTGGAACTATGACCTCTGGAACTATGACCTGTGGAACTATGACTTGTGGAACTACGCCCTCTAGAACTATGACCTGTGGAACTGTGACTTTTGGAACTACACCCTATGGAATTCTGACCTATGGAACTACACCCTCTAGAACCATGACCTCTTGAACTATCACCTCTTGAACTACACCCTCTTGAACTATGACCTCTGGAACTACACCCTCTGGAACTATGACCTCTTTAAAAAAATAGAAACATGGAGGATAGACTATGATCTTAAATTAAATTATTATTGTTTATTATAAAAGAGATATGATAATCACAAATCTAACCAAATTAATCAATTACAAAAAACCCATTAATAAGAAGGAACACTACATTAACAAGGAAGTATGCCATGTGGAACTACGCCCTCTGGAACTATGACCTATGGAACTATGACCTCTGGAACTATGACATATGGAACTACGCCCTTTGGAAATATGACCTGTAGAACTATGACCTCTAGAACTACGCCCTCTGGAACTATGACCTCTTGAACTATGCCCTGTGGAGCTATGACCTGTGGAACTGTGACATGTGGAACTATGACCTGTAGAAATGTTACATGTGGAACTATGACAAGTGGAATTGTGACATGCGGAAGAACTATGACCTGTGGAACTACGCCCTCCAAAACTAGGACCTATGAAATTTTGACCTATGGAACTACGCCCTCTGGAATTATGACCTATGGAACTTTGACCTGTGGAACTATGACTTGTGGAACTATGCCCTCTGGAACTACGCCCTCTAGAACTATGACCTCTCGAACTATGACCTGTGGAACTGTGACTTGTGGAACTACACCCTATGGAACTATGACCTCTGGAACTACGCCCTCTAGAACTATGCCCTATGCCCTCTGGAACTATGCCCTCTGGAACTACGCCCTCTAGAACTACTCCCTCTAGAACTATAACCTCTAGAACTATGAACTCTGGAACTATGAACTCTAGAACTATGCCCTCTGGAACTATGACTTGTGGAACTGTGACCTGTGGAAATATGACCTATGGAATTGTGACCTGTGGAACTATGACCTATGGAACTACACCCTCTAGAACTACACCCTCTTGAACTACACCCTCTAGAACTATGCCCTCTATAACTATGCCCTCTGGAACTATGACCTCTAGAAATACGTCCTGTGGAACTATGACTTGTGGAACTATGCCCTCTGGAACTATGACCTGTGGAATTACGCCCTCCAGAACTATGACCTGTGGAACTACGCCCTCTCGAACTATGACCTCTAGAAATATGACCTGTGGAACTGTGACTTGTGCAACTGTGAGTTGTGGAACTACGACATGTGGAAGTGTGACCTCTGGAACTACACCCTCTAGAACTATTCCCTTTGGAACTATGACCTCTAGAACTATGACCTTTGGAACTATGCCCTCTTGAACTATGACCTCTGGAACTACGCCCTCTGGAACTATGACCTCTTTAAAAAAATAGAAACATGGAGGATAGACTATGATCTTAAATTAAATTATTATTGCTTATTGCAGGGTGCCTTCTTATTAATGGGTTTTTTATAATTGATTAATTTGGTTAGATTTGTGATTATTATCTCTCTTTTATAATACGCAATAATAATTTAATTTAAGATCATAGTCTATCCTCCATGTTTCTGTTTTTTTAAAGAGGTCATAGTTCCAGAGGTCATAGTTCAAGAGGGCATAGTTCCAGAGGTCATAGTTCCAGAGAGAGTAGTTCTAGAGAGAATAGTTCCAGAGGTCATAGTTCCAGAGGGAGTAGTTCTAGAGGGAATAGTTACAGAGGTCACAGTTCCACAGGCCGTAGTTCCACAAGTCACAGTTCCACAGGTCATAGTTCCAAAGAGATTAGTTCCACAGGTCATAGTACTAGAGGTCATAGCTCCAGAGAGCATATTTCCACAGGTCAAAGTTCCACATGTCATAGTTATGGAGGACATAGTTCCATAGGTCATAGTTCTAGAGGGCGTAGTTCCATAGGTTATAGTTCCATAGGGCATAGTTCTAGAGGTCATATTTCCAGAGGGTGTAGTTCGAGAGGGAGTAGTTCCACAGGTCATAGTTCCACAGGTCACATTTCCACATGTCACAGTTCCACAGGTCACAGTTCTACATGGTGTAGTTCTAGAGGGCATAGTTCCAGAGGTCATAGTTCCAGAGGGCGTAGTTCCAGAGGTCATAGTTCCAGAGGGCGTAGTTCCAAAGGGCATAGTTCCAAAGGGCGTAGTTCCAGAGGTCATAGTTCCAGAGGGCGTAGTTCTACAAGTCACAGTTCCACAGGTCATAGTTCCAAAGGGCGTAGTTCCAGAGGGCGTAGTTACAGAGGTCATAGTTCCAGAGGGTGTAGTTCCACAAGTCACAGTTCGAAAGGTTATAGTTCGAGAGGGTGTAGTTCCACAGGTCATAGTTCCAAAGGGCGTAGTTCTAGAGGTCATAGTTCCATAGGTCATAGTTCCTGAGGGCATAGTTCCATAGGTACATAGTTCCATAGGTACATAGTTCCACAGGTCACAGTTCCACAGATCATAGTTCTATAGGGCGTAGTTCTAGAAGTCATAGTTCCATAGGTACATATTTCCACAGGTCAAATAGTTCCAGAGGGCGTAGTTCTACCTCATTAGTACAAATGAACACCAACCACACATGGCCTCATTAGTACAACCGCACACCAACCACACATGGTCATGGAACAAATCTCATTAAAACAACCAAGATCCCTTACTCTCAATGCAATCCTATGATTTAAAAATCCTTATTCTCAAGAATTTCGGTGTCAAGTGCTAGCTACTCCTCTTAATACTCTATATTTGTTGCAACCTAACCTAAATCTAGAACCTTTAACATAAACCAATTTTCAACAATAAAATTCACCTAACCGAGTGCCCTTGTTTCACTAATTTAACTCTTTGTGTTTGTTTAATTATAGATTAATGTTTTACCATGTTAGTATGTCTATATTAAATAATGTGTAATATACCAGATATAAAAAGTATGCAAAACAGAAATAAAATAATAGAAATGGTAGAATAACAGTAATATAACCAGCATAATCTCCACAATAACATAGAAATGATATAAGAATAACAACAGAAATAACACTTTGATTCAGAAATCAATGTTCACAGGCCTCTTCGTGGGGGAAACCTCCAGTCGAGCAATGCTCTGTTACAATAATCTCCAAGCTAGGGTTTTCATACCCTCGACCTTTATTTATACTAAATATGTCTATCAAGAGAAGCATCTAGAGGAAGATCCTTCTAGAAGCGGAAGCTTCTATTAGGTCTTCTTACATCCGCCTTATTCTATTTTATTGAAAGGAATTATTAATATTGACCTTTATTACATCTGAATATATTGATCTACCTATGTGCGGGTTAGGATCCTAACATGTCCGCCCTTTTAAAAACAACCTTGTCCTCAAGGCTTGAGATGTGGAAACTGCTGCAGAATGGTAGTTGGTTCCCAAGTGGCATCTGCTGGAGTTGTATCTTTCCACTGGACTAGCACTTCCTTGATGGTTCTCCGATGCAGGCGACGCTCACGCTGGTCCAAAATGGCTTTTGGATGTAGCCAAATGGATCCTTCTTCAGCTAACTCGGGAAGGTTGGTTTGAATTTGGCACCTAGTTTCAATCACCTTCTTTAAGCATGAAACATGAAAAACAGGATGTAGCTTCGACTGACTGGGCAGAGCTAACTGATAGACGACTTGTCCCACACACTTGAGAACTATATAAGGACCATAAAATTTGGGCGCTAGCTTCTGACAATGCTCGGCCTTGAGGGAAGTTTGCCTATATGGTTGCAATCGCAGAAACACCTGATCCCCTTCTGTAAATTGACGTTCAGAGTGACCTTGATCTAATTGTTGCTTCATGCGATTTTGTGCCATGACCAAGTTCTCTTTAAGGGTACGAAGAATATCCTCTCGAACTGTAAGTGTTTGGTCAACCGCCTGGACCTTCGAGGTACCCGATAAGTATGAGAGAACTGAAGGTGGCCTCTATCCATATATCGCTTCAAAATGAGTCGTGCATGTAGTTGTATGGTAGGAAGTGTTGTACCACCATTCAACTAGGGGTAACCATTGAGCCTACTGATTTTGATTTTCAAAGGCAAAACACCTCAAATATGTTTCCAAACACTTGTTGACAACTTCCATTTGACCATCAGTCTGGGGATGATAAGCTGTGCTGAGATGCAATTGGGTGCCCTGTAGCTTAAACAGTTCTTGCCAAAAATTGCTTGTGAAAGTTGGGTCATGATCAGAAACAATAGAGTGTGGCATGCCATGAAGCTTGAAGACCTGGTCCATGAAAATTTGATCCACCCTGGATGCAATAAATGGGTGTTGAAGAGCGTAGAAATGAGCATACTTGGAAAGGTGATCCACAACCACCATTATGACTGATTTATTTCCCAATTTGGGTAAGCTGGTAATAAAGTCCATGGAGATATCCTTCCAAATAGCAGGTGGAATCGGAAGCGGTTGTAGTGTGCCCAAATATTTGACTGTTTCACCCTTGTTGCATTGACACACATCACATTCAGCGACAAAATTACGGATGTCCTGTTTCATACCATCCCAGAAAAAAGAACGTTTGACCCTGTCATAGGTTTTGGTGAACCCGGAATGCCTCGCTGTGGGTGTAGCATGAAGCTCAGAAAGTACCGTGGATTTAAGATTTGATTTTTTGCTTAAATGCAAACGGCCTTTGTATCAAAGCTTATCCTGGAGCCAAGAGTACCCTGGGGGACTTGGAGCATTGGTCTACAATTTCTGGATCAGATGCAAACTTTTGGGATCTTGTAGCCATTCCTGGTGCACAGCTTGGAGCCAATCTGGTACAATGAAGGAAAGAGAAAAAAGGGATCCTTCTTCTTCATATTTTCAGGACAGTGCATCCGCCACCACATTGTCTTTTCCCTTCTTGTAAATGATCTCATAATCATATCCAAAGAGCTTAGTTACCCATTTTTGTTTCTCCAGGGAGGAAATGCATTGTTCCAGAAAGTACTTGAGGCTTTGATGGTCTGTCTTAATTTGGAAACGTTGCCCCAAGAGATAAGGGCACCAAAGATCAACGACATGCAGAATAGCCAACATTTCCTTTTCATAAATGGGTTTGCCCAGATTCCTTTCAGATAGTTTCTTGCTGGTGAATGCCAAGGGTTGATCCTCTTGCATAAGGACAACACTGATTCCTTTCCCTGAGGCATCAAATTCCAACACAAAGGTCTTTGTGAAATTAGGAACGACCAGAACCAGAGTGGTGCACATGGCCATCTTCAAGGTTTGAAAAGATTGAGCAGCGGCTGGATTCCAAGTGAAAGAGTTCTTTTTTAGGAGCGCAGTGAGAGGTGTTGCAATCTTTCCATAATTCTTAACAAACTTGCGATAATACCCTGTTAAGCCCAGAAGTCCACGCAAGCTTTTGAAGTCTTTGGGTGCGGCCATTCTTGCATAGCTTCAATCTTTTTCGGATCCACCCTGACGCCATCCTTGCCAATTAGATGACCCAAGTATTCTACTTCTGAGGCACCAAAATCACATTTAGACTGTTTTAGGAAATGTTGGTGCTAAGAGAGTAGATGGAGAATTCGATCCACATGAGTAAGATGGTCTATCCAGGTTTCTCTATAGATGAGGATATCATCAAAGAAAACTAAGAAAAAATGACAGAGAAAGGGATGGAAGAAATGATTCATGAGGCTTTGGAAGGTGGAGGGGGAATTACACAAGCCAAAGGGCATGACCAAAAACTCATAGTGGCCCTCATGAGTTTGAAAGGCCATCTTGGGAATGTGTGCCTCTTTCATATGTATCTAGTGATAGCCTGAGAGAAGATCAAGTTTAGTAAAGAATTGGGCACCACTCAATTCATCCAGGAGGTCATCAATGATAGGAATGGGAAATTTGTCTTTAATGGTCAGTTTGTTGAGGGAACTGAAGTCAGGACACATTCTCCAAGAACCTTCTTTATTCAGGACCATGACTACAGGAGAAGAGTAAGGGATTGTACTAGGGCAGATAATGCCTGCATTAAGGAGTTCCTGGACTATTTTCTCAATTTCATTTTTTTGTGAAAAGGGGTGGGGATACAGATGGATATTGGGAGGAAGGATTCTGGGTACAAGGGGAATGGAATGATCATGAACACCATGGGAAGGAGGGAGTCCTTGGGGAGTGGAAAATACCATTTGATGTTTAGAAAGGAGGGATTGGAGGTCTTGTGGCACCGGGGATGTCTCTGTTGCTTGTATGGCATGGAGTTGGGAAATGACACCAGAATGACCTTTTTTGAGCATATTTTCTATGCGATGGGAACTAATGACCTCAGGTGAACCAACAATGATGCCTTGTAATTTATATTGGTGGCCTTCCTGGTCGAATTGCATGGTTAATGCCTTAAAATCCATGAGAATGGGACCCAGAGTTCTTAGCCAATCTCCACCCAACACAATGTCACAACCACCCATGTCGATAGAAAACATATGGGATTTTAGGTGGTAGTCACCGATTTGGAGACACACATTTTCACAACACCCTCCACATTTCATGGAACCACCATTGGCAATCATGATTTTGAAATTGTTGGCATCATGGATGTAGCAATGAGTTTCTTGGGCAATGCGGCGATGAATAAAATTATGGGTGCTTCCACTATCAACCAGAATGATGACCTTCCGATGCTTGATGTAACCAATTAACTTGAGGGTTTGGGGAGTAGAGAAGCCAGTGAGAGCATTGAGGGAAATGACCGGTTCCACTTCGGGAGGGTCTGAGGGAGGGGTTATGTCAGTGATTTCAGGTGACTCAGACATAAGGGGAGTTTCAACATCCTCTTCCGAAATATCCTTAGAGATAGCCATAAAAAGATTTTGTTCCTTACACTTGTGGCCCAGGAAATATTTGTCATCACAATTATATCAAAGGCCCTTGAGTTGGCATTTAGCCATTTCATCCCTGGTCAATTTTTGGATCTTTAATGGGGCGGAGGGAGTAGTGGGATTTATGGGTTTAGGGTGAGGGATAAAGGAGGGTTTTCGGTTTTGAGAGGATACAACCTGTTGTGCTTCTTTATCTCTTTTAGTAGCCTCCACCCAACTCGAGGGTTGAGCCATGAGGACATGGGCCCGAATCTCATCCTTGAGGCCGCTGATAAAACACTCTCGAAAGAAAGCATCAGTCATGCCCTCTGTTCAAAAATCTAGGTGCTCAAAGGTAGCTATGAAGTCTTCTATTGCTCTTGATTGTTTCAAATTTTTCAAATAACCCAAATGGTTGGTGTCTGTGTCAAAGCGTTCATAAAGCTCAGTCACAAATTGGGTCCAAGAAATATACCCTTGATGGGAAGTTTTTCTCCATTGCCACCATTGCCAACGTTCTTGATCTAGATGGAGAACACCATATCAGAGTTTGGCCAAGTCATCTGTAATGCCATATAAAGAGAAATAATGTTCCATTTGGGTTACCCAACCAGTGGGGTTCGAGCCATCAAATTTGGTCACATCCACTTGCGGAAGGCATAGGTCACGTTGAAAGTGATGGGGATGAAAGGTATGTGAATGGGAGGAATGTTCACCTTCAATCTTTGGAGGTGCGTCAGAGAAAGGGTCATTTGTAGGGATCTTCAGTTTGGTGCAGAGTGATGCAAAGATAGATTCAAGATGGGCGGTCAGTTCTTGTTTGACTTCCTCCATTGAGGACCGCATGGTTGTATTGATGGATGTATCGATGGAGGCAACAGTAGCACTGAGTTGTTTCACTTCTTTTTGGGTCTCAAGGAAACTAGATTGCAAGGTGTTGAAGCGAGCTTCCAGGTCTTGGCTACGGGTATGGTCCATGAGGATGGGTGAACTAAAAAGGGGTAGGTGGGGTCAAAAATTTTTACCGAAAAATGATATGGATGAATGTGATAAGGGTGAAGAGATGAATCCAATGGAATAGGTCTCAAATAATGGTGAAAAAAT
>ML801028.1:281276-291988 GCA_009831015.1 Picea engelmannii
TTGATGTCCTGTACAAAGCGGTAAGATCACATTGCCTCCAAAAAAATCATATGATAATGAAAAACTAGTCAGTCTTTGCTTCCGTGTAGACTCAATCCTGAAATCATATACTTTTTATATTAATAGATCTGCACCTTAATATGTTGTGTAATCCTCGACATCTTTGTCTTCTTACAGTGCGGAGATAAAAGTTAACTTTGACCTCTTGTAATTTTCACGCTGGAATGTGGAAATTTATAAAAAAATAAAACGATTAATTAGTAATAAAATTTATAGGATAACTTCCAATAATTTTATTATATACATATATTAAAATTATTTATAAAAATAAAATTTATAAAATATTTTTTATATTTAAAAAAAAAAAATTAAATAAAAGTTGTTAGTTGATGGTTGTGAAGAGTAATTTTGAACTTGTCAACATCATTGTGTTAACTTTGCATGTTGTTTAATGGAATTGGTACCCATTTGCAATCCAAGAGATAATCACATCTCCTTTCAAGTATATTATTAAAGAAAGTTGCAAGAAATGAACATCAAATATATAAAATGAATTGTGGAGGAAGGAGGGATTAGGCTCTATTAGCTCCCTCAAGATTTCTCGTTCGCCGAAATTTTTGTTGGCATTGGCAATACCTTGGGTGTTTATTTCAATCTTTACTCGGGTCTTTAACTCTAGAGTACCACGATGAGGAATGGGTTTCAACTATTGACTATGAGCATATTCCCTTTAGATGCCAAAAATATCATGAGCATGGCCACTTGTTCAAGGATTTCCCCCCTAAATGCCCCTAAAAGCTCATTAGAAGGAGTAATAGAAAAACCCAAAGATGCCTTCATTCATGTAATGTCCTTTGATAATTTTTTTTAAAGTTTTGGTTTAGATTACTGATGTGGACATTTAGTCAAACAGTTTGTATGCAAATCTCCTTTACCCACAACTAACAACTCAGTTTGTTTAGTGGCACATACATATAAAAAATGCATAGAACATATACCAATACTCTGAGATTATATAGAAACAATACACTTTGTCATTTCATAAATACTCCAAACAACAACATACTGAATACAATTTCTGAACTATTTATTAACTAAAAAATCTACCTATAAATAGGAGAAATATACAACAAGCATTTGAGGAATATACAGGCCTATACGATATTGTTTTTTTGCAACATTTTGATGGGTAATGATGCAACAACCTCTCCACAATATAAATCGTCCCCTTGAGTATAGATCCTAGCCAAGAATGAAGTAACTTGGCCCAGAGAAGTAAATAACCCAGCCAACAAGTATGTAATGTGCCCAACAAGTGAGAAATGACACCCAACAAGTGTGTAATGCGTCCAACAAGTGATAAATGGTGCCCAACAATTGTGTAATTCGCCCAACAACTGAGAAATGGCACTAAACAAGGAAGGAATGTGCCCAACAAGCAAAACGTGGCTAGCAAAGCAAATAACTCAACCCGCCTGAAGAAAAATGACCCTTCAACAACTTAACTCAGCCTCCCTTAAACAAACATTGTAGCGATGAAGTAGAATGACCCTCTTTAATGGAAAATCAACCTTCATACAAAATCAACCACAATTGATAAAAAAACTTTGCCACCAATAAGAAAATCGAGTCACACACAATAAAAATTAGCCAACAAGAATGAACTCCATCGCAATGAAGCAAAATAAGAATATCTGAATGATCTCCTCTCAATGACCAGCTAATGTGGATAGTTTCACCACCAAAACCATTCTCTAAACTCTCTAGAGTTTTTTATCCCAAGAGCGAAAGCCACAAGAGCTCTCTCAATTCATTTTTGGAAAATAAAAAATGTATAATGAGAGAGGGCGCCCTCATTCTCCTTTTATTTCATTGCTGACCCTTTTTCCCTTTTAATAAAGTAAAGTGACTTTATAAACTCAAGTCCCTTAAAACACTCTTTTTATTAATTACTCAATATCATTTTTTTTTTAAAGTTACTTTTTCCGCTCCAATGATATTAAATAATTAATTAATCCCCCTTTTTCCATTGACTTAGCCTACAAAAATCACTTAGGATATTGCGTCAATCTCTTGGAGAGATCATTTGGAAAGGGACATTATAGTCCTCCCTTCCCGATATTGCTTGTCCTCAAGCAACTGCAAACCAGGATGCTGAAAATATGCTCACTCTCCAACGTGGCATCCTTTAGTGACCAATCCCTCCACTTGTTATGGTACTCCTTGATCACTATGTTCCTCAATCTCCCCTCCCAAACATCCAAATCCTCCTCGGGAATCAGTATCATTTGTACCCTCTCATCTAGTGGCGATAACTCTATGGAAGTAGTAACTCGTAGCCCCAACACCGTCTTGAGGCATGATACATAGAGAATACTATGAATCATACTACCCTATGGAAACTCCATCTCATAAGCCACCTCTCCAACTCTTTACATCACATTGTAGGGACCAGACAGGCGTGACCTCATCCTCTCAATGCAACCTCTCCTAAATGGAAACAGTCTATGTGGTTGCACCCTTAAGAAAACCACTCCCCCAATCTCGAAGTTGTGCTCCACCATGTGCATGTCTGTATACATACTCTGTTGAATCTAGGTGGTCTGCAAACTATCATGAGTGGTTTCGCAAAAAATGCTCACCTAAATGTAACCACTCTATTCATGATCTCACATAGTCATGCATATATTTCTCAACCCGTTGGTTCACGATCTCTCCCTGACTATCCGACTGAGGGTAGAAACTAGTACTGGAGGTCAAACCTGTGCCTAAAAATATGAACAACTCCTTCCAACATGCTAAGAAACCTATTGTCCTGATCACTGACAATGACTCTAGGTTGCTCATGAACTATAAAAATATCCCCAAGAGATAGATTTGTCACCCAGGTTGCTCCATATTCCGAATAAATCACCAGGAAGTGCGTGAACTATGATAATTGATCAATCCCTGCACATGTACAATCTGCGCTCTACACCCTTGGTAAACCTGTGATGTAATCTAACAACATTCCCTCCCACCTTGACCCTGAAATGGAAAAAGAATCCATCAACCTTGTTTGATGAGTGTGCCCCAACCTACTCTACTTCCAAGTCATACACTTCCCCATATGTCTGAGCACAGAATCCGTAAAGTCCCTCCATGTGAACCTCTCTCGGACTTTCCTACAAGTAGTAAAGTCAATAGGGTCCCAAACTAGCTTGTAAGATGTGAATCACCCTCTACCCATATCGTTGATATGTAAGGTTTTAACACAAGAACCCACCTGATTTCCCCTCATAAGCTTAGAAATCCCAATTTGAATAAACTTCATCAACTCCTCAAAACACCGCTCCTCCAAGTAGCCAATGCTATGCACCTTGGGAGTAAAATCTGGAAAGAAAAGACTAGCCATCTCATTTGTATCAATTGTCGAGCTATCGAACATTGCAATCCCATGGTCGCAAGGTAATATCAATGAGGAACCATCATGTTTACATTGCACCCCTCTGATCATAATCGTCTGATCACCATGCTCATACTACGCTCTCTGCTCCTGGACCCCCAAGCTTGAATCCCTAAAAGGACTGAAATCACTATCCTGGATCATGTCTCGCCAAGGAATATAAGTGAAATCAAAGTCTTCCAACCCGTGGATAGACTCGATCTTGGGTATCATGATGGAAAATATACCTCTCCATGTAGAACGAAGCTCAACAACTCCTCTCACAACATCCCCTCTAGCACCCATCCACATAATTTATTGGTTGTTGGGTGTTTTTCTTTTTCCCACTGGTTATACATAACGTTCTTTTTCTTGTTGAATGTTTTATCCTTTTCTTAGGTGAATTTACAGATCCACGTGCATGCTATCCTCTGCCTAGGTGTTTTGTGTACTTCCTGGGAAAATTTAGAAACCCTTGGGTTCTTTACCCACTACCTAGGCATGTTTTTTTTTTACTGGGGAAATCAGTTACTAGTTGGGCACGTACTCGTGTGACATGTGGTCGTGTTATCCGACTTCTACCACTGCATAACCCTAGGCATGCCAATGTGACCCCTCATGTGACACACAGGGCTAGTCAAGGGTTTCGAACTAGTGATTTCACATAAAGGAGTGCCTTAATAGTGTAGTCCATAATCGATTGTTCTACACCTCGAGGGAACTTCCCAAGCATGTTGTTTACTGATTGGGGAAATTTTTATTTACCTAGCTGAATTTATATAATGCCTGACCGCATTTTACTTATTGGATGGTGATTCTCAGCCTTCAAGCATCCATACACATTCTCCAAGTCGAATTTCCTTCCTTTGGATGTTTTTTTCTTCGTTTGTCGACTCATGCCACCCAAGTTGTTTTCCCCTTCCTTTATTTGAACATTTTCACTTGTTAGTCGACTAGGATCTCTCTATGGTTGATATGGATTTTTCCTCATCGATTCCTCTTCCTTAGTCAACTTACATTGAAGCCAGACGAATCTTCTCAAAGCTAGTCAACCTTTCTTTCATTTGGTCGACTTGGTAGATTCAATTGTTGGCTGACGTGTTAATTGATTGACATTCACATTGTTTGATCAACTAAATGCATTCTTTGGTCAACCTCCCCTCAACTAGTTGACTCATCCCTTTGTGGTTCCATTTCTTGGTCAACTTGCTCATTAGCTAGTCAATTTTGAAGATTCAAAAATAGTGGGATGGAAGGACATAATTATGGAAATAGCAACATCATTCTCTTTTAGCTTCTAAAATCCTACTGTTTTTTTGGAGACTGGTTTAGTTTTAGTTTTGGAATATGGAGGTTGAATCCTTAGTAATATATGATTTTTTGGGTTTGTAATGAAAGTTCAATAGATACTATATTTTTCTTAAGCTCTTTAAGAGGTGGCTACTATTTTAGTAACCTCTTGGAATGGTTTGGAGTTGTGTGTATTTCCTTGTCAATGTATTTGTCTTTGAAAACACTATATATATAAATATATTGAAATTTTTTTTGCTGGAAAAAAATTCTTAAAATGCAAATGCAAAGATATAAAATGAATTTTCAAAATTTAAAAAGTTCATAAAACTCAAATAAGAGCATCATACCTTCATTAAGAAGTACATGCATTTTGTTAATAAATTTTATTTTGTTATTTGTAAATGAGATTGGAAAAAATCTAAATATCAATATTTTATTCAATGATAATATAAATATTTATTTTATTATAAAAAATAATAATAATTTTTTAGATGATAAAATTTATAACAATTTAGTTTTAAAAAAAATCAATATTTTTTATAATTATAATTAAAAAAAAAAATTTAATTCATAACATATTAAATTTTAAAAATAATTATCTTTAATTCTCCATATAAAATTAAACAATTATAAAAAATTATTACTTCTCTATATAAAATTAAACAATTATAAAAAATTATTAATATAATATTATTATTTTAATATATGTTTTGAAAATATTTATACTTTTCCTAACAACACAAAACCTATATATTAATATAAGTGACACCTTTCCCTTTAACATAAGCCACTAAGTAGACAAAATATTATAAGGATTGTCTTTTGGATTGCTAAAAAAGAAAAATATTATTTTTATTTTTAAATATGATAAAAGTTTAAGATATACTAAAATACTAGTTTATTATATTAAAATATCAAAATAATAATTTATAACAATAATATTTTAATATTTTTTAAATAAAAAAATTTATAAAATTAATAATATTTTTTTTTTTTTAAATATAATTTAAGCAAAGTTGAGATTACATCTAACTTTTTAATCTTATCAAAATGGATCTATTCTATATATATATATATATATATATATATATATATATATATATATATATATAAAATAACAAATCATACTACCCTATATCTACTTATGGCACTAAGTCTTGAATGGAAATACATAAAGGGCATTGTTCACGGGCCCTATTACCTCTTTAAAATGATGTGGAACTCCCTCTAAATTTAGAAGCACTTCAAGGTTAAGATTAAGCAACAACCAACCAACCATTCTTACCAATGAATATAAATTTCTTTTGAATTTTTTTATTAATTTTTCTTTTGATAATGATATTTATAATAATTTATAATATGTAAAGATATAATTTATCATAATCAACCAATAAATGAAGTCAACCATTCTTAACAATGAGTATAAATGTTTTTTGAATTTTTTATTAATTTTTCTTTTGATAATAATATTTATAATAATTTATAATATGTAAAGATATAATTTATCATAATCAACCAATAAATGAAGTAATTTGAATAATTGTTATTAAATAAATTGTGTAGTGTTAATATCAATCAAATTATAACCAACCAATAAATGAAGTAATTTGAATAATTGTTATTAAATAAATTGTGTAGTGTCAATATCAATCAAATAATTTGTGTATATCAAATCTCTATATATTATATTAATCCACATTTAATAATTCAATAATTTTTTAAAATGATTATAATTTTTTTATTTTTTATTTTGATAATAATATTTATAATAATTTATAATATGTAAAGATATAATTTATCATAATCAACCATTATTAATTTTTATTTTAATAATAATATTTATAATAATTTCTAATATATAAAGATATAATTTATCATAATCAACTATTAAATGAAACAATTTAAATAATTGTTATTAAAATAAATAAAGTAATTTGAATAATTGTTATTAAATAAATTTGAATAATTTTTTAAAACGAAATCCTAATAACTTAACCACATTCCATATACTTATTAATAATAAATAAATTAAAATCCAAACGACCTCCCATATAAATAATAATAATAATTAATAATAAATAAATTTAACTTTTTAATAATAAATAATAATAAATTTAACGACCTCCCATATTAATAATAATTTAACTTTTTAATAATAAATAAATTAGACCATGATATATTCACATTACAAATATGTCTTAAGCGATAACGTTTGATGGAAACACTGCGCATGGTAGGATTTGAATCAGTAAGAACGAAAACGTATCTAAATATAAAATTATTAAAAATAATATTTTAATTTTTAATGAACAAGATGGTCACGTTTGCTGGAGACACCGCGCATGATATGATTTGAAACATGGAGACAGTGCGCATGATAGGATTTGAATCAGTAAGACGGAAAACGAATCTAAATACAAAATTATTACGATGAAATTTCTTTTTTAATCAAAAGATGTTAACGTTTGGAGGAGACACTACGCATGATATGAATTCAATCAGTAAGAAAAAAAAAACGTATCTAATTATAAAATTATTACAAATAAAATTTTATTAAAGATGTTTTTTATTTACATTATGAATATTAATTTTTTAATATATATGTAAATCATAAGAAGTTTTTTATAATAACAAATAAGTGTATTAATTATTTAATCATTTTATAATTGATTAGATATGGTTTGAATTTAAAAATAATAATTAAACATAAAAGAGTACAAAGAAAAGTCTTATGAAAAAGATATGTATCTTTTTTTTTTAACGACGTGCCTTACCCACGCCATCAACCTTAACTTTTTTAATAATAAAGAATAAATTAAAAAAAAAATTATAATTAAAAAATATGTTAACTTTTATCAATAAAAAAATATGTAAATTATAATAGGCTTTTACAATTAAATAAAACATAAAAATGCTATCAACCTTAACATTTTTAATACTAAAGAATAAATTGTACAAAATTTTTTACAATTAAAAAATATGTCAACTTTTCTCAATAAAAAAATATGTAAATTATAATAGGCTTTTACAATTAAATAAAACATAAAACAGAAATAGTCTTTAAACACCTATTCAAAATTGTATATCTAGTTACAATTAACTCATTACTTACAGGGAATACAATGTTGTTATTTTAAAATTGCATAGAAGATGTTTTTTAATTAAAAAAATTAAAAAAATGAAATTGGAAGTATCATTGAAGCAGCTCCGGGGGCATTCCGAGTATCATTGACCTTATCCTAAGGAATTAATATGAAAAGAAATTAAATCATGTCATACATGTTATTTTTATTTTTAGATATAATAATAAAAAAAAAAACAAAAAAAGTTTTGAATTGTTTTTTGGATTGCTTTATTTTGAAAAATTTGTGTAAGAAATAGTTATGCATGTACAAAGATTTTAACTATCAATTTTATAAGTAGTTATTTAGTTTTTAGATATTATTTATGTAGTGTGTATACTATTGTATAATTTTGAACATTATAGTATTTTTATGATAAAGACAACAGCAGTAATTAACAATATCTTTTATAAACATAATAAAAAAATATATAGAATCAATACTCAATACTCAATGTAACCATCTCATACATTTTTGAAAATTGAAACTATTCTTAATAGAATAGCCACTGCTTTTTCTTACCAAAAAAATTAATATAATAAAATATTTCATAAATCAAAACATTGAAATTTTCTGACCGTATGACTTTTTATCACGACAAAAAAAACAAAAAACAAATGACATCAAAATCGTAACTTTTATAATAATAAGGATATTTTAATATTTCTTAAATTTTGTGCTACAATATGAGAACTCAACAATTTTTAATTTAATCATAAAATAACGACATTTTAATATTTTTTAAAATTTGATAAAAAAATAAGAGGTGAACAAATCTTTTAGTTTAGTTTAATAAAAAATAGAAAAGACGGTTTACGTTCGTTTTGAACGCTTCAAAGCTGGGATTGTACGGCTCTGCAATAAAAAAAAATTGACAAAATGTGTAGAAGGCCTTCAATTGGGAGATGGAGAGCATCGTTCACGACGGGTATTTCCTCTTTAAAAAAAAGTCGGACTCCGTTTACATTTAGAAGCGCTTCAAGCGTTCTCGGCCTTCGTATGTAAATTCAACACTTCCAAGATTAAGCAGCAACCGCCTTTCACTTGGAAATAATGGAGAAAGCGTTAGTTGTAAGCGCCAGTAATAAGTGCGGGTGCCAGTTAGAAGAGTAGTTAGAAGAGTCAGTTCTTATTTAAGAGTCAGTTGTCTAGTTGTCTTTTGGTTTGCATGTAACCGACTCACGAGAGTCTTTTCCTATATAAAGATGTAATCCGTCTTCATTGAATACTAAGAAGTGAGCGTAGCCTCACCGTGTTGTTTTGCTCTCGTATATTTTATCTTGATATCAGAGCCACGGGAGTGCAGTGCGAGAATTCTAGAAGTTCGCAGGTCCCCTACTTGTCCTTTCACACATAGAAAGAGTTGGTGACGTGCGAACTCCCCACAGCCAAATACAATGTGAGGTGCGAGAACTGCGAAGAGGAGGTCACGTGGTGCGTGAGAAAATCCTAGTACATGCGTGGAGGAAGAGTTTTGAAAACCATGGAGTTTAATTCTGTGCATGCGTGGAGGAAGAGTTTTTGAAAAGCGTGGAGTCTAATTCTGTGCATGCGTGGAGTTTAAGGTTATATGTGCATGCGTGAGTTTAATTCTTTAAATATATATTAAGTGGATTTGAGTTTTAAATAGATATTTGAGTTTTAAGTGGATATTTTAAGTGGAGCATTTAAAGTATATTCATTACTTTTATTATTAAAAGTGAATGTATGTGGAGGATTGAAGTTTATTAAAGTGAAGTTTATTTTGGAGGTTATTATTTTAAAGTGACCTTTTAAAAAGTTTTTTTTTAAGGAGGGAGTTATAAGTTTTTTTAAAAAGTGGATATTAAGATGCATGCATGATATAAGCTGAGAACAGTTATAGATTGAGTCGGATCGGTGGTATCTGAAGGCAGAGCGACAAAACGTTGCACATCCTTGGTGATTTTCTTGTAGAGACTAAATTGCAGCGATGGCGAATCTGTTGGCAGAGACCTACCTCAACGAAGCCAACAAGTTAGATGGATCGAACTTCATTAACTGGAAATTCAAGATGCAGACGCTCATGGAGGGCTATGGTGTCTGGAACATTGCAAATGGAACCGAACTGAAACCTGTTGCGGCTGCAGGTGCGACAGCAACACAGATCCAACACTGGGAGAAGCGCGAAAACAAGGCAAATGTATTATTGTGCATGTCAGTTAAAGATAGCATAATTCCGCATATTAGAGACGCTACAACTTCTGCTACAACATGGACAACTCTTAAAGCATTGTATGAAACTAGCAACACAAATCACATTTTGTTCCTGAAAACTAAATTGCTAGGCATTAAAATAGATGGAAATGAATCTGTTAGTTCATTTTTGGGTCGCATTAAAGAGGTGAAAGACAAGCTAGTAAATATAGGCGAAACTGTTTCCAATACTGATCTAGTGACTATTACCTTAAATGGTATGCTAGAAGACTATCACATGTTCATAACAGGTCTTGCAGCAAGGGAGAAACCTCCTACGTTTGAAGAACTGGCAGGTATTTTGCTGCAAGAGGAAGAGAGGCGTGGGAATCTGAAGCCTCCGAGTAAAGATTTGGCACTATGGTCAAATAATAGATCTGCGAGAGGAAGATCAGGAGTAAGAGGCAGAGGCAACAGTTCATGGCAGAGAGGCGGTTCATGGCAGAGAGGCAGTTCATCGCAGAGAAGACAATCGCCAAATCAAGGTATGCAATCTGATAGGAATGAGTCAAAGAATTGCTTTTATTGTGGTCGACCTGGACATATGGTTAAAGACTGTCATAAGAAGAAAAATGATGAGGCTAGGAATAAACCTAGAACACATTCAGGTCATTATGAAGAAAAATCTTCAAATCAAGATCACAGATTATTTATTGCTA
>ML801028.1:302926-313228 GCA_009831015.1 Picea engelmannii
AAGCTTAGCAAGAATGATAAAAGTCCTAGTGTTGATGCAACTTTATTCAAGAGATTAGTTGGCAGCCTTATGTATCTAACTGCCACAAGACCAGATATCATGTATGGGGTTAGTCTCATTTCTAGATTCATGGACAAACCAAAAGAATCACATTGGAAAGCTGGAAAAAGAGTTCTAAGGTATATAGTTGGAACAAAGAGTTTTGGAATTTTGTATGCATCTTCAGATAATTACAAACTGATTGGATATACGGATAGTGACTGGGGAGGTAGCATGGATGATAGAAAAAGCACTTCGAGGTATATCTTTCACCTAGGACCGGGAGCTATCTCTTGGGCTTCAAAGAAACAACCAATTGTGGCACTCTCATCAGCTAAAGCAGAATATGTTGCAGCCATATCAGCAGCTTGCCAAGCATTATGGATAAGGAGAGTACTTTCAGATTTGAGGCATCCACAAGAAGAACCTACAAAAATTTATAGTGATAATAATTCCGCAATCGCTTTATCTAAAAATCATGTCTTTCATAAACAGAGAAAGCATATTGATACATGATACCATTTCATTCGAGAATTGGTGAACAATGGTGACATATATCTTGAGTTTTGCAAGTCCAAAGAACAACTTGCAGACATTTTCACAAAGCCGCTTGCAAAGAATGTTTTTGAGCATCTCCGGGAGGAGATTGGTATTGCAGACATACATGGCAGTGAAGATTAAGGGGGAGTGTTGGTGACGTGGATCTCCAGATTTTGTTAATCTCCCCTGCCATAATTTCTCAACTACTCTCCAACTGGTGCATTTAATTCTTCTTCCCTCCTTCTACATTCTTCTATGTATCTCGACTCTTCTACTTCAGTGTATTCGAGAAGCTTCTCCCGTCTCTTAAAAAATGACTCTGTTTTTGTAAATGAATGCGGATGCTGGATACTCTGTTTTCTAGGATGAATGTATGATTCAAACAACAGGCAGTATAAAAACTCTGTTTTGTTTTAATTACTCAGCTAAAAACTATCATTGGGTTCTTTCCTCTTTTTCTATAGGAATTTGGGCATTTTATAAGTAGATGTTTTTTTTAACCAGCAGGTTCCAGACTGTTATCTCAACTCAAAAACCTGAAAGAGTTGTACGTCAGCCTCTCTCATTTCCCTTTCTTATTATTAAACAGTTTTTTTTTTAATTGAAATAAATGAACTAAAAGGATCATATAACGTTGTACTTCGTTGTTGTCACAGGTTTATAGAGAATAACAATTACAGTGGTGTAATTCCTATGCAGCTTCTCCTCGATCGTTCATTGACACTGAAGTAATCATATTTTATTTTCTTTTTTCACCAAAAATTCATTTATACATTTTGATGTACAAATTTTTTTTAGCAAAAATATTACAGATGAATCAAATTGAAATTCGGATTATTTTTAATGGAGCACATTTATTCAAAATCTATTTCTTTTATTATGTTACAGTTACTCGGGTAACCCCTACCTGTGTATGCATAAGGGCGAATGTATCCTGCCCAAATCAAAGAGGAACATATTAAAATTTCTGCAACCAAACCAAACCAAACCAAACAAAGTTATGGTGCCAAACCAAACAAAGTTCCAAGCATTTACTTTAAATGAGATGATGGCAGCCACTGATAACTTTACTACAAAGATCAGACAAGGGGGTTTTGGATAATGGCTTTTAAATAGTAAGAGAATATTTTTATATCTATAATAAAAAAAAACTCGTGATAATGGTTTTTTTGATTAACAGGTTGATCTTCTTTCTAGAGTGAACCATAGGAACTTGGTATCTTTTTTAGGCTATTGTAACGACTCCAAAGAGCTTATGCTTATCTACGAGCACATGTCTGAAGGATCCCTACGAGACCACCTTTATGGTATAAATATATATATTACTCAGAGATTTGTTTGTTCGAGTTGATGATAAAATAGGCAGGTTAACCTGCACGCATTTGCTATTTATCTTCTTTTCCAGGTTGTAGTGCAGAACGCTCTGGACTAGATTGGAAAACAAGGCTCAAAATAGCTTCAGATGTAGCACAAGGTATCTCTCTCTCTCTCTCTTATGAGAGGGCGCTGGTTGGGTTGTTTTATATATTGATTAAAGTAAAATAACACCATCTAAGTCCATTTTTGCTTTATGCACCACCTGGGATCTGAAGGACTAGAATACCTGCACATGGCTTGCATCCCAAAGATAATTCACAGGGACGTGAAATCCGCCAACATCCTTTTAGACAGCCATATGAATGGAAAACTGGGTGATTTCGGTATTTCGAGGATGACAATTGATGGCGAGGCTTCTCATGTCACCACTACAGTAAAAGGAACGGCAGGATACCTCGATACATATAAACGATACCATTTCATTTTTGTGTTAGCAATATTAAAGTGGATACCATCTCATTTTTGTTTTAACTTTCTGTCGGAAATGTTTCAGGTATTTTAGCACGCACCTGTTGACCGAGAAGAGCGACGTGTTTAGTTTTGGAGTGGTTTTACTCAAGATCATATGCGGTAGACAGCCAATAGATGTAAAACTAACTGGGGAGGAAATAAACATCATTGCTTGGGTAAGGAATCTGTTGGTAAATTATGGACCAACACCATTGGCATTGGAATATTTAGTATAGGTGACACCTTATGTGGATGTGGAGCTGGATGAAAATCCTCAAAAAATAGCGGAAATCATAGACAAGAAGTTGGCTGAAAATTATGACATGAAGTCCATCATTAGTGTTGCCAGATTAGCCATGAAATGTGTTGACACTGAACCGTCCTCTAGGCCCAACGCTAGCGACGTATTGGTGGAGCTCAAAGCGGCTATCAAACAGATTGATGATATGGAATGCGGGTATATGCATGCCAGTCCGGTCTCATTGCTGGAATCGAGTGGAGAGACAGTAATGGAGTCGGTTGACAATAGCTCGAACCTCTGTAATGTAGGAAGATAAGTTCCACCGTTGTCATATGGAGTGCATAAGATGGAGTTGTCGTTGATCTTGTTACATGTGTTGTTTGAGATCTTGTTACATGTGTTGTTTGACTGTACTTTTGGATGGCTTATAACATTCAAATGTATTTTCAGAAATATCTGTTTGGCTTAGCAATATCTAGGCTGCTATACAGCATTGAATGATGGTGGAATATAGGCCAGTCGAATTTGACAGTAATTCAGATCTATACAATATTGAATGATGGTGGAATATAAGCCAGTTAGATCTGACTGACAACAATTCAGATCAAACTACCTATAATTTTAATTTAAGTGACACTGCTGCCTACCAAACTGGATATTGACAGCAGTTTCTCCATTCAAAGGATATTCTGCTTTTCTTAATTCTCCGAGTCATATTTTATTGTGATACTACATACAATTTTATTTTTCTTCCTTTTTTAAGAGGTTAAGCGGACGATTTCCGGTAGATATACAATAGCAGCACATTCACGCCCATGTTTGATGCAGCATAAAACAGTATCAGTAGAGAGAATTTGTCGGAGAATTTTAAACTATGATATTCGGTGTGGGTTGAAGTGTGACGAAACTGGATACTTATTTTTCCTCCATTTTTGCTTCCTACACTGTTGATCATCTTGATATTCCTACACTTAGTGAAGGATGCTACTTCCAAACATCCATTTTAAAATGATAAGGAAGTCACTACATTGCTAAGCTCTTGTTTTACAACTTGCAATGCAATGTTTCAAACTTCGGAACTGACACTTTAAGGCATTAAAGACGTTATTTCTATTATTTAAATGTTTGTCTGTCGTCATCTAGAATAATTTTTTTACATAATTGTAATGTCAATGCAAATAATTTTCCTAAATAATAATAAGGTAATAATAAATGGAAGTGGAAGGTTTATATATATATGTGTGTGTGGTGTGGTGGTTAACATGTGAATTCAAATTAATTTACAAATAGTTTTTTTAAATAATAATAATAAGGTAATAATAAATGGAAGTGGAAGGTTTATATATATATATATGGTGTGGTGGTTAACATGTAAATTCAAATTAATTTTATTTTATGGAACTTTAAGAAAGGTAAGAAATTAATTGATTTGATTTAAAATTTTATTTCTGTATTATAATAATTTTATGTTAGAATGTGTGAGGATATTATTGCTGGAATGTTATAATTTGTTTAATTTAACAAATTAGTTTGGAGATCCGCTATCTTTTTTTGGGTGATTGCAATCAGATCGTGTTTGCTATCTTATAACAAGATTTGTTTGTATTTAAATTGGTCAAGATGAATGAAATGGCCATGAGATTTTTTTTGTGTGTTTTCTGTGTGTTGTGTATAATTACTTCTTGTTTAAATTGGAGAGAAAACCGATTAAGCAAATAAGTTTCCTAAGATGATCTCAGCGGTGAGGCAGGCCAACGCATGATTGTAGAATTGCAGCGAATCGTGGAGAACCCTGTTTGTTCCGCCCAGAGAGGGAGTGGTCACTTAAAAATTTGAATGGCTGCAGTGTCCAGCGTACGGACGTACGTACTGTCACTGAAATTTGTGCATTTTTGCCGTAGAGCCGTGAGGAGATCACTGTTGGAGAGGTCGTGGCTGTGGAGAAAGGAGCAGTCGCGAAGAAAAAAAGGAGCCACCAAATCGCTGGTCAGGAAATCGCTGCATAGAAGCCACGAAATCATTGATTCGCTGTAGAAAGGAGCCGCCATTGGTGGAATAAGTCTCCCGTGGAGAAGTCGCCCATGCGGTGGAATAAAGGAGTAGGCTAACTCGGGAGCAATCTTCCCTCCCGAGCCGCGCAGTTCCCCGGCGCCGGTGGTTCCTCCGTGGTGCGGGACCCTCAATACATGCCATGCCATGCATGCATCCTCATATGAATGCCATCGACCAGAGCTCCTGCGAGTTAGCGTACATGGCTGCACTGGACCTCTCAACCACCACCAAATAAGTAATTGAAATTTCAAATTTTGAAATTTAAACTATCGCCCGCTCCATTGGAAAGAAACACAATTCAAATTTCAAAATTTGAAATTTAAACTATCGCGCGCGCTCCATTGAAAAGAAACACAATAATTAACAGCCATTAAATCGCTAAAACCCTTCTTCCTGGTGTATTTTCCACATCTTCGTTCAACAAAAAGCCCTAACTGCAACAAAAAGTCTGCTTCCTTTATCGTTTCATCCAATTATTGGGCTGCGGGAATGGTAATTGCTTCTCACTATACGTTTTCCACTCTGTTGATGGAGAACGCAAGCCTGCAGCTCGGATCCCTGTTGACTGAATGTTTTTGGTGTTCGTAGTTTGGTAACGGGAGTTTGCAGGGCGGATCTGTGTTTACTACTTGTGCCAAGGTGAAGCTGGATTTTTTTAATCATGGTGTTCGTAGTTTGGTAATCAAAGAATGTCTGCTTAGTTAAATTGATCCTTCCTGTTATAACTTATAACATCTTTTCTTGTCCGTTTCCTCTCGACGCTGCATCGATGCTTGTGCTGCTTCTTCGGTCTGCTGTAGTTGTTCACAAATATGATGACGGACGGATCCATCAGGTTCCGTTGCAGATTAATCTGTACTCTATCGTTCATGTTCATGTTGATCCAGTGCTTGGTAAATGCCCAGGATATTAATGGATTCCTCAACACCAACACAACTTGGTCTCTTTCAGACGAAAGTACGATGGTCGGTTCGTTGACCCTCAATAACGAAGACAACGCCACTGCATTTCTCATCACGCATATTGTTTTTCAGAGCTTCGCTTCCGGAATCAAATCCTGGTCCTTCTTGAGTTTCATGCAAACGGGAAATAACGAGTATGTTCTGTCCATAGTGTTGTCTGGATCATTTAAGCAGCAATATGGGGAGGTTGTGTGGGTTGCCAATGGAGATAAGCCCGTCTCAAGCAACGAAATTCTGGAGCTGCAGCCTGATGGGAATTTAGTACTCTCGGACTCGATTAATGGCGGGTCATCAGCTTCTGATAGGAGAACCATATGGTCTATGAATACAGGAGCCAAGGGGGTCACAGGGATGAGACTGTTAGGGGTGGTTTGTAGGATCATGGTCAATTATCATCGCTTTAAAAGGTTTCAATGGATGATAGAATTCAAAATCTATACATTTTCATAATGAAGGTAGAAGTACATATTTATGTAGCTTAAATGAATTAGATGGATTGAGGAGTGTAAAAATTCATAATCCAGTTGGATTATGTTTAAATAACCCTAAATACATTTGGATTATGTATTACACATTCATTTTTTTCAAATAAAAAATAATTTTAACTAAATTTCTATGTTTAAAATATTTTCCAGCATCTCTTTCATTATTTTAGGCATACAAAAAGGTAAAAAATAAGTTGCAGTAGGAGGAGGAAAAATGCTTCCATATCATTTCTCATTCCAAGAATTTGAATGCCAAATACCAACTATTAGACTTGGAAAACTAACTAAATTTCCCTCATGCATGATACTCAAACACCCATTGATTGACTTTAGAGAGTCATCTACTCATTATCATGTTGTAACAATAAAACAATTTTAAATGAAATTCACATCACCATAATTGGAACTAGGTGATGGTTACACATGCCATATTCTTTTCCATCCTACCCGACCAAGCACATATTATTCATACTAACAAATTCTATCACCCAATCCAAGAAACTGTTTGTTTAAAATGGCAAATACCTCTAAAATAGTCACAATAAGAAGTCATTCCAATGTAGGTAATGTGGAACAATGGCATAACAATAAGGTAGAATATGAAATAACTTCATATATAACTTATATCATTGCATCAAAATAATGGTGAAAAAATGAGATTCAAGCAAGATGATAAATATTTTACTTACCTTGATAAGATCGATGTCTAGACACTATGGGTTCTCTCGAAGAGTTCTTGATCCAATATTTTTGATCTAAAAATGAAGAAGACTTGTATTCTTGAAAATATTTGCAAGTAAAATTTATGTATTAAAATACAAATGGATCATCTTTGCAACACAACTTTTAATAGGTTTTACTCATTCAAGATGCATATAAACAACAGCATAATCAATGAACAGTAAACACATAACACAACAAATGATAAAGGAGTTCACCCCTCTCTTGGGCTACATCTCTTGGTCCAACTTCCAATGGATCATTTTTATTATTTGCTCAAAGTTATAAAAAATGTACTTTACAATGCTCAAAATGCCAAATAGACTGCTCCAATGGCTTCAGAACATCCAAAAACCCCTAGTTGGGCTTTTTCGACACCTCGTTTGGCCAAAAATTAAAGAAGATAGGCTTCCTGGAAGTCCCCCCTTCAAGCTCGCTGTCTCTGCATCTACAAAACACACCTTCCATGGCTCAACCTAGCCCACACGCATATTTAAGCGTAGAAACCTAGCACCAAACGCAACGACGTGAACCATGCAAACTTTAGGACAGTTACGGGTGCACCTAGCCCCTAACCGTCAAGGGCCAGGTCATATGACCCATGTGACCATGCGCTAGCATAAACATGGGCTCCTGTTACATAAGCCAATGGTCAAAGGCCAAATGGCGGGTCGTTGAAATAACTGTTGGAACAAACATTAACTGTGCGCGCGCGCCCATATGATATAGTTGTGGGTTATATGTTATATAACGCATGGCCAAGGGCTGGGGCTAAGCCCCGGCCCGGTCGCGGCCCAAACCACTCGCATATTCAAACTTATATACATTCCTTTCCATATATATAATAAGTAACAAATGGTGGCATGCCGGTTGGAGGCTCTTTGCCAAGTCTTTGCCCTTGCCCGGAGGTCGCGGGGTCGACTCCGGCCAACGACATAAATTTTAAACCAAATGATGGATGACACGTGGCGACCATTGACTGGGCCACGTGTCGTCATTCCGTTCGCTGCCAAACATGCCAAGTCACCTGCCAACTATCTGAATGCCTGTCTGCCACGTGTTGTATGACCTGCCACGTCAACGTTCGTACGGACTGTATGGACTGTACAGTCAACAACCATTTTTTTTCCTATTTGTAAATTTGAACAGAACGCGATATCTCTCGCTCCCGACGTCCGTTTAAACTCAAACAAGTTGCGTTGGGTTCGTAACGACGAGGCCTACGCTCTTGTTCGATTTGAAGTGATTCTGAACACTTTGAATTTTTGAGCAAAATTTGATCCCCTGATCACACCTCCCCATTGGAAAGATTTTGGACCTCCAAAAGACTATTTTCAGTCTATTTGAAGATGAGGGTATAGTTCCCTGACTCTTCCAACCTCAATCCACTTGGCTTTGCTTGGATTTGTTCCTTTAAGACCAACTCGAAGATACTCCACATTTCCTCGTTTTGAAGTTCGCATTCTCCTGTCAAGGATGGTGTCTTCATGCAATTCTATAAGATATTCTGTGGAAAAATCATCTATAGAAGGAATATGAACATTCTCTCCATGATCATCAATCAATGGAGGCTCATACAATTTCAAATTCTTAACATTAACAACTGCATACATTTGCATATAAGGAGGCAAATCTAAATGAAAGGCATTGTTACCAATCTTGTCGATAATCTTGAAAGGACCATATCGAATTGGTTTCAATTTTTTACCTTCTCCTTTAAGCCTCTCCTTACTGATGTAAATCCAAACTTCATCTCCAACTTGGAAACTGTGATCGACACGATGCTTGTCATGTCTCATCTTGTACTTGGCTTGACTCTTTTCCAACTGCTCTTGCACCATTTGATGTATCGACTGAATTTGTTCAATGAAATTTTCTGCCCTATCAAGGTCATATTGACCATCGATAGCAATATCCTTCCCAAAGATAAAATCTAAAGGATATTTTGGCAAATATCCAAAACATGCTTCAAATGGCGACATTTGAGTCGAAGAGTTCTTAGCTCGATTGTAAGCATGCTGAATGTAGTGTAAATGTTCATCCCAAAGTCTAGGATGCTTGCTAAAATAAGCACAAAGAAGATGCACCACTGTTCGATTTACCACTTCTATTTGACCATTTGTTTGCAGATGAAAAGTTGTGCTCTTTTTCAGTTTGGTGTCCATGAGTGCCCATAAACTCGACCAAAAACTTCCGACAAAATGAGAATCCCGATCAAAAATAATGGATTTGGGCAATCCAAAATGCATCCAAATATTTTGAAAGAACATTTGTGTCGTTTGTTTAGCTGTAACCTGCTTCGTACAAGGCATCAAAATACACATTTTGCTAAATCGATCAACCACAACATAAAGATAATCATGATTTCGTCTAGACATAGGTAAACCTCCTTCAAAATCCATGGAAATACTTTCCCAAGGTTGAGAAGGAACCAGAAGTGTAGTATACAAACCCAACTTTCGATTGTTAGGTTTACTTGTGGCACATAGCGAACATCCTCGAACATATCTTGAAATACTTTCAATCATTTTAGGCTAGTAGCAGTATCTTTGCAAATTAGCCACTGTCTTGCCTACACCAAAATGACCAGCAATAAGAGAAGAATGGGCTTCTCTTATAATGTTGATTCTTCCCCCCTGTGGAATACATAACTTGCCAAGATGATACAAAAGATTATCATGCACATGGTAATCCAATTCTTCAACATGGTTAGAATGACACAAAGTTTCATATACTTCTTTGAAATTAGTATCCAAAGCATATTGCTCCACATAACTTTCATGCATGATAGGGCTATGCTTAAGAATAACTGAAGCAATAATAATAGGCCTTGAAATCATATCAACAACTTTGTTATAAATTCCCTTCTTATACCTGATGACCAAGTGGAACTGTTGAAGAAAACCCATCCATTTGAAGTGCCTAGCTTGCTGTAGCTTTGTTTGTGATTGTAAGTATTGTAGTGGTTGATGATCGGTGTCAACAATGGTTTCTTTCCCCAAAAAATAATGTTTCCATTTTTTCACACTTTGTACCAATGCATACAATTCCTTATCATAAGTAGGATAGTTAATCACGACACCATTAAAATTTTCAAAATGAAAACAAATGGGCTTACCATGCTGTAGCAAAACTGCTCCCATCGCATAATTGCTTGTATCTGCTTGGATTTCAAAAGGTTGTCTTAAATTTGGAAGTGCAAGAACTGGTGCTGAACTGATCTTCTCTTTCAAAGTATCAAAAGCCCTCTGTTTCTTTCCTCCCCATTGAAAAACTTGCTTGACACTTGTCAATGCATGTAATGGAGTTGCAATGGAAGAAAAGTTAGCAATAAACTTCCTCCAATATTGGGCTGCTCCCAAAAAACTTCTTACCTCTGTCACATTGCTGGGCTTGGGCCATTCCAATATGACTTTGACCTTGGAGGGATCAATTT
>ML801028.1:315849-342928 GCA_009831015.1 Picea engelmannii
ACTTGCGGTGATGGTATATGCTTCCTCCTTGAAGGATGAGAACTTGGCTCTACAAGTTGACCTTCTCCTCTTGTGAGTTTCAACCTTGTGAGCATCAGAAAACAAAACACTTGCAAATAATCAAGTCTTCAAAAACCTATGCTGTGATACCAACTTGATCTAAAAATGAAGAAGACTTGTATTCTTGAAAATATTTGCAAGTAAAATTTATGTGTTAAAATGAAAATGGATCATCTTTGCAACATAACTTTTAATAGGTTATACTCATTCAAGATGCATATAAACAACAACATAATCAATGAACAATAAACACATAACACAACAAATGATAAAGGAGTTCACCCCTCTCTTGGGCTACATTTCCTAGTCCAGCTTCCAATGGATCATTTGTATTATTTTCTCAAAGTGCTCAAAAATGTGCTTTACAATGCTCAAAATTCCAAATAGACTACTCCAATGGCTTCAGAACATCCAAAAACCCCTAGTTGGGCTTTTTCGGCACCTCGTTTGGCCAAAAATTAAAGAAGATAGGCTTCCTGGAAGTCCCCCCTTCAAGCTTGTTGTCTCTGCATCTACAAAACGCACCTTCCATGGCTCAACCTAGCCCACACACATATTTAAACGTAGAAACCTAGCACCGGACGCAACCGCGTGAACCGTGAAAACTGTAGCACAGTTACGGGCGCACCTAGCCCGTAACCGTTAAGGGCCAGGTCATATGACCCATGTGACCATGCGCTAGCATAAACATGGGCTCTCGTTACATAAGCCAATGGTCAAAGGCCAAATGGCGGGTCGTTGAAATAACCATTGGAACAAACATTAACCATGCGTACGCGCCCATACGATATAGTTGTGGGTTATATGTTATATAACGCGTGACCAAGGGTTGGGGCTAAGCCTCGGCCCGGTTGCGACCCAAACCACCCGCATATTCAAACTTATATACATTCCTTGCCATATATATAATAAGTAACAAATGGTGGCATGCCGATTAGCGGCTCTTTGCCAAGTCTTTTCTCCTGCCCGGAGGTCGCGGGGTCGACTCCGGCCAATGACATAAGTTTTAAACCAAATAATGGATGACACGTGGTGGCCATTGACTGGGCCACGTGTCGTCGTTCCGTTCGCTGCCAAACATGCCAAGTCACCTGCCAACTGTCCAAATTCCTGTCTGCCACGTGTCGTATGACCTGCCACATGTCGTACGGACTGCCATGTGTCGTACGACCTGCCACGTCAGCGTCCGTACGGACTATACAGTCAATAACCCTTTTTTTGCATGTTTGTAAATTTGAACAGAATGTGATATCTCTCTCTCCCAACGTCCGTTTAAACCCAAATGAGTTGCGTTGGGTTCGTAACGATGAGGCCTACGCTCTCGTTTGATTTGAAGCAATTCCGAGCACTTTTAATTTTTGAGCAAAATTTGATCCCCTGATCAATTTTATTGTACCCATTAGCCACATCACAACCATAAGGACCATACTGAATACAACATATTGTAATTCTTAATTAACATGTATGGAAGAACAATGACTGAAATAAACAATGCAATGGCTAGAAAACCCAGTTTGAGGTCAAGGGAATACTTGTGAGGGAGTAGAGTACATAAATATCGACCTTGGAGCCATTGGGGAACCTTTTGAACCTTCATTACTTCATTGGAATTGTTTCCTTACCATTGAAACCAAGTGTATTTTGCAAGGATGGAAAGTAGAGAAATTAGGGAGGGGACTGTGAATAGGAAATGGTTTGTAAATATGGAGTGCACAAACTTAGGATTAGTAGTGCAAGAAGGCACTGGCTGTCAAGCATGTTTAGGAACCCCAATTGCCTTAATTTTTTTATGTAGGAGCATCTCCCAGTAATTTAGGAGGTTGACCTAATGGGTCACAAACATTTACCAAGGGATTTGGTTCCCTAAATCTCTCATTTAAATTGTAATAGATAGATATTTTTAGAATATATATTCTATTGAATAGTCGATATTTTTATTCGTATGTTGATATTTTAGAAAAAATTCTAGATTTGGAAATGGTTTGGATAGCTCAGGATTTTGTTAGTTTGTGAGTTACCTGAGAGCTCTAAGTGTTATTGATTATTTTTGTATTGAAAAAGGTAAGAAAGTGTGAGAAGAGAGAGTGTGAGATTGTGTTTGCAAAGGTCTAAGAGACCACGAAGGAACAAACTACCACTGCTATATTTTATTCCTTCGATCAATAAATAAATATTGTGTTTGTGAAATTTTGTTCTCCATTTGTGTGTTTTTCGAGTTCTATATTTGCATCTTGTGATCAGAGTAGTAGGTGATCGTATTTATAGGTGATTGAGAGTATATTTAGAGTCTATCTCTGTAAAATCTAGGAGTTACAAAAATTAGAAACCAAGAGTTAAGATTAGATCTGGGAGAGAGCCTCACGAGTTTGGCGACTCATATTGATCATCCATTGGACCTAGAGAAGGAGAGGTTGAGTGTGATGATTCAGAGCTTTTCTATCTCCTATCAAACTTTCACTCCAATGCCAAGACTGCGACAACTAGATCCAGTCGTCCATCAGAGTAGACCATTGCGAAAGATCTACCATCCATGGAACCATCACCAGATCCCGTCGAATAACTGATTCTGACTAAAATACTTCGACGATGAGTTAGAACCATTCATTAGGGAAAGGATCAACGATGGAGATTGGACAATTGAATCAACTTCGAAGAATAATCTACACTGTCCATCAAAAATCAAATTCAGAGTCTCACATCGAATTCCATTCCGACCACAACATTACAAAATGAGATCTGGATCATCCATCCTGTGACCATCAATGGTGAGGATTAAGAGTTGAACGAGTCTGACAAGAGATCAAATTCGTCAATCAAAATGTCAATCAATGGTGACGATCAATGATAGATTGGCCCATGCATATACTTCGATATTGAGATCCGACCATCCGTCATCAAAGAATCAACGATCATGATTTAAAGTATTTCAGAGTGGTCCATCGAAGTGCCAAAAGCTTTAGAACCTTGAAATACTACTTCGAACACGTGGAAGAGATATGTCCGTCATAGGAGATCGATGGTGACTGTGAACTCTTAATCTTATCTCTGAAAAAAGAAAAAATTTCCCATGAATTTGCACATAATTCACATTTAAAGAAGGCATAAATGCGCATTTACGGAAGAGAGCTTCCATATAGGATCAATGGTGACTGTGAACTCTTAAGCTTATCTTTGAAAAAAGAAAAAAATTCCCATGGATTTGCGCATAATGCACATTTACGGAAGGCATAAATGTGCATGTACGGAAGCTCTCTTCCGTATATGCGCATTTTTCCTTCCGTATATGCACATTTTATCTTCTGTATATGCGCATTTACAAAAACCAAAATGCGCATATACGGAAGATCTCTTCCATATATGCACATTTTGGCTTCTGTAAAGGTGCATTTTTTCCTTCTATAAATGCACATATATGAAAGCCAAAATACGCATATACGGAAGCTCTCTTCTGTATATGCGCATTTTGTCTTCTGTATATGCGCATTTATGGAAGACATGAATTTATGGAAGAGAGATTCCATATATGTGCATTTTGGCTTTTGTATATGCACATTTATAAAATCCAAAATGCGCATATACAGAAGACAAAATGCACATATAGAGAAGAGAGTTTTCGTATATGCACATTTTGGCCTCCGTAAATGTACATATAACAAAGACAAAATGGAAATATATGGAAGATCTCTTCCGTAAATGCGCATATACGGAAGACAAAATGTGCATATATGGAAGGAAAAAATTCACATTTATGGAAGCCAAAATGCGTATATATGGAAGAGAGAAAAGTTTCCGTATATGCGCATTTTGATTTCTGTAAATGCGCATATACAAAAGCTCGAATGCCCATATATGGAATCCAAAATGCGCATATACAGAAGGCAAAATGCACATATACAGAAGAGAGATTTCATATATGTGCATTTTGGTTTTCGTAAATACGCATATATAGAAGCCAAAATACGCATACACGGAAGCCAAAATGCGCATATACGGAAGAGAGCTTCCGTATATGCGCATTTTGGTTTCCGTAAATACGCATATACAAAATTCAAAATGTGCATATATGGAAGCTCCCTTCCATAAATTCACATTTTTGTCTTCCGTAAATGCGCATATACGATAGACAAAATGCGCATATACGGAAGAGAGATTTCGTATATGCACATTTTGGCTTCCCAAATGCGCATTTACTGAAGGAAATATGCGCATATACAAAATCTATCTTCCCTAAATGTGCATATACAAAAGGTAAAATGCACATATATGGAATCTCTCTTTCGTATATGTGCATTTTTCCTTTCGTATATGCACATTTACGGAAGGCAAAAATGCACATTTACGGAAGAGAGATTCCATATATGTGCATTTTGGCTTCTGTAAATGTGCATATATGGAAGCCAAAATGCACATATATGGAAGTTTTCTTCCATAAATGTGCATTTTTGCCTTCCGTAAATGCGCATATACAGAAGGAAAAATGCACATATACGGAAGAGAGATTTCGTATATGCACATTTTGGCTTCCCTAAATGTGCATTTACTGAAGGCAATATGCGCATATACGAAAGTTCTCTTCCTTAAATGCACATATACGGAAGCTCTCTTCCGTAAATGCGCATTTTGTCCTTCCGTAAATGTGCATATACGAAATAGAGCTTCTGTATATGCGCATGCATATACAAAAGAGAAAATGTGCATATACTACCCACCACTATATGTGCATTTACAAAAAGAAAATGTGCATTTACGGAAGAGAGATTTCGTATATGCAAATTTTGGCTTCTGTAAATGTGCATATACAGAAAATAAAATGTGCATATATGGAAGCTCTTGTGACGACCTCCTTGTTACGACAACCATTCTAGTAACAGGTGCAATTTTTTTTTTTTCTTTAAGGTGTGTGCGTGCGTGTAGAAGTAACAACACACTTAACTGTACGACGCCACTCGAAAACCAACAAGACGCAATCACGAAGTTCAGCACAAGAAGACTGAAGGCACTCAATGAGAAACTGCAACAAAATACGACCATAGGAAGACGACACACAGCACAAACATTAAGACATACTGGGGTGCACAGTAAGAACATAGAGAAAAGACTCCCGGGTGTTAGGGTTACTATTTCTGCACAGGAAAGTAGGGCGTTTAGTCTTATGTCTTCTCGAAAGAAGATTAGACAGGCTCCTAGCCGACTGCTCAAGCAGAAACTAGTAACCCAACCTAGAACAAGACACAAGCAAGATGAACACAACCAGACAACCCCGACAATTCACAGTGACAACCAGTAATAATGCCCCTAGACATAAGGTGTACAACTATCAGCTGTAAGCAGTAAACGACACCAAGTGTTAAGTACAGTACGATCACAGAAGGAAGAATCCATCAGTAGAGTTTACTATTTCTGCACAGAAAAGCAGGGCTTTTACTCTTATGTCTTCTCGAAAGAAGATTAGACAGGCTCTTGGCCGACTGCTCAGGCAGAAACTAATAATCTCTGTCAGGTGTTTCGCAAGAGTAGAAACCCTACCTTTAAAGAGCTCGAGACTCTTGATACGGAACTGGATTCCTTACACAGAAAAAACACACACAGACAGGTCTCTTAAAACTACTAGGGAGTGACTATATCCGGCTCGACTCAAGCAGACCAAGAAAAATAACAATCTCGTCCAAGTACAACACAACTCAAGACAAGCGCTAACTCTACGGACGTGCAAGTCCGAAGGACTCCGACAATGACCAATCAAGTTAAGACAATGTAGTTCCCACGACTCAGGCCATTAATATTGACCCAAATACTCCCTGGAAGTCCATGAGTAGGCGAAATGCCCAACCCAACCGTTTAGGAATGTAAATTTAGTAGTCGCAGATTCTTCCATTACCATCTTAGTAATTCAAGGTACTTGTCCTAGGACATTATTTTTATAACCATCCGTGACCAAGTTTTAATCGTATTAAGATAAGTCCACAATGCCATTATTTTCATGAATACCCAACACAAAAATTTGCACCTTAATTTATAATGACATATATTACCCTTACATAATTCAATATAAAAATAACATCACATTGATAAATGACATCATGGTTGACTATAACAATAACCCATCATATTTACAAGGACAAGATATAACTATTACAATTTTTAAAATGACATTATTTAACTAACAATATTTTAAAAGGGACCCTATATAAAGATAATTAAAAAGGTCACATCTACAGTATCAACATTTAAAAAGGACAAAAATAACCTCATAATTAAATTATTGGTCCCTAATATCAATATCAATAGTTTACACTAAAGTTATAACAAGGTAGCCATATCATTTCACTTCTAAATTACAATAATATTGAAATATAAAAAGGTCATACATTTCACTCTAACCTTGTAATTTGTCCATATGGTAAGCACAATGCAATTTCATATTTCAACAATGTATTACAATTATGAAATTATAATAATCATTCATTGACATATGTATGCCATAACATTTTTCCTTTCATTGTGAAGAAAAAATATAGGTATTTTTCTTCTTCTTGGTAGAACTAAACTTGGTAGTGAAATTTAAGTAATCAATGACAAATATAAAAATGAAATAACCATTGACTGTAATGAGGAAAACAATCTGAAAAGAAAAGATCATGACTATTCTTTGAGTAAGTAAAACTAGTACGGTACTGTCTCAGTGGAAGTTAACGCGACCATTCCAGGTCCCTTCCACCACCTCTTATTAGCCATCGTGGTCTATTTTATCACATCCCCCTCTCAGCATCCATGCAACCCATATTCATAACATAATTTACATTCATCGACCTTTTATAAAAAGGTTTTTCAAATCAAACATTCGCGTCTTTGAGTTTGCCATAGTTCTTGGCCAATATAGTTATTTTTACAGACTAAGGGAAACAGGGTGTTACACTGACACATATACCTAGTATATATACCGGTATATATATAGAGTATATATACCGATATATATTACCGACATATATACCTAGTATATATATTGGTATATATGTCGATAATATATATCGGTATATATACTGAGTTTATATATATATATATATATATATATATATATATATATACTCAGTATATATACGGGTATATATTATCAGTATATATATCGATATATATACTCAGTATATATACCAGTATATATTATCGACATATATACCTAGTATATATAATGGTATATATACCGCTATATATACTCAATATATATACCATTGTAACTATAAAACCATCTTCAATCATCTTTTCCACACTAGCGCGTATATCAAATGATAAATGTGGTTCATACTTGAATGTTTCAGGTCTATCCATTGCATTCTTCTTGTGAATGACAATTACAAAGCCACTTGGAGACTATAGGGCTAGCAATGAAGCAAAATGCAATGAATGATGATGGGGCATACTGTTAGCTATATTTATAAAAACTATTAGAAGAGCACACCTGAGGGTTGCATCTTCACTGAGTGAGAGGATTAAAATTCACTTTTTCAAATAAGCAACAAGCTCAAGATATTGTTGTGGAACCGAAGGAAAAATAGGATCATTAAATGAAAGAAATATCATATATAGAAAAGTCATAAATGATCTAGTATATTTAATATTATTGTAATGAGAATGGAACTGCTTGACATAGTTAGACATGATCACTCTCCCATCCTCTATTTAGATAGTGAAATCACATGAGAAAAGGGTTGATTAAAAGAAATTTGATCCTAGGGTAGTAGTGCATTGAATCATTGGGGATTTTTGGGATTATTATGTAATAGTGTCTTTCATATCTCCTTCCTTTTATGTAGATCAAGTTGGCATGCTAGTGCTACAACTAGAGATATGGGTGGATTAATTTGGAATACTTCATTGTTGGACATTTGTATCCACCTTAATGTTTTATTTGGATATGATACAATAGTGATACTTTTTCTATAATCTATTGTAATCTTAGTAGAATTTTAATGGGTGGTGACCCTTATGTAGTTGACTATGTTGATCACAACTTCTCCAAAATACAATGTTCCATGCCAATTTTGCTTACTTTCTCCTTCKATTGGTAATGCATGTGYAAGGGTATATCTTTGKATTTCTCTTTCTTTGTCTTAACTCAACATTTAATTGGTTTAATCAACAAAACATCTTCCTTGAATTATTCTATTGCAATATTCATTATCCCATGTTGGCCTCAATGTATATATGACCCCATAATCCAAKAAGATAAGCACTAATCATGTTGAACCCTTCCATTTAATATGATAACTATCTTAAAGAACCACCATTTTCAAATTCAATATTTGTTAAGAGATTAGTATATTGGTCATAGAGTGGCATTAGGGACTCCCCCTACAATGGAAAATGCATTGGTTGTGAAGATAGTGAGATATTTGTAGTTGAGGGGATATAACTCAAATGGTTAAGAGGTAGGTCTCACAATCACCCACCTGGGTTCAAATCCCTGATGAGACATGTCCCATTGTGATAAGGCTAGAAGGTTATACACCCCCTAGGAGTGGGACCCCCGACAAGTGTCTCTCAATGTCTTGACCCTTATTAATTCATCAGTTTCTTGGTAGGAACTAACTTGTGAGTTGTTGGCACTATCATATGGTTTAAGTTGTAGCGAGTTGAATTTGAACTTGGGCATCGCCCAAATAATCCTAACCACTTATTGATTATCCTAGACCTAAAAAAAATGAGAGTGGGATATTTGTGTTGTGATGAATCATATTGGACACTTAGATATACGAAAGTGGCTTTGGGCTTGTATAATTGATATTAAGGATGCACCTAGCCTCATCTACACCCACTTGGGGTGTTTTGAATGGCATGGATATGCCTCCCATAGTGCGAAAACATAGCCAAAGAGATTCTATAAGACATATTTCTAAAAAAATAATAATAGTAAGAGATTGATAGTGTAAGTGCAGGTTTGGGAGCTAATAAGATGTATTCGTACACATTGGACTGCACAACTTTATGGATGAGGATATTTCAAACATTGCATTTTAGACCCACTTTGAGCATTATGGGTTTGTGGTGGTGTCATTTGATACCAATACATCCAAGGTGTTTATGATTTTTAGAAGTGGAGCCCTTCGAAAATACTTGGACAAGTTCATTCAAATTCATTAAATAGTTTAATATTGAAAAACAAAATTCATAAATTTTTTATAATTAATACTCTTATTGCTATTAATTAGAAAATAAAATTAATATATACCTTAAAAAATTATTATAATAAATTAATTATAGACAATTTGTTAACATTACATACCCTTTATAAATGTTCCTTTATAAATGTTCCTTTTGAGTAAGTGTTAAATATTTCTAAAAAAGATTTTATGAATATAAATATAATATTGTTTTTATAATGAATTTGTTAAATCTTATACAATATTCCATTGAATTTTTTTTATTTTTTTTAAATATATTGAAAATGGATGTTTCCGACAATTTAAAACGATCTCAAAACAAAGTTCTTCAAGGATTTATGAAAAATATAGGTCACTTAGGTGTGCGTCTTTGAGTGTAGGTTGGTTACCCTGTTCCGCTGTAGATTGCATGCCATTCTGGGTTGCATCATATTTTAGGCCTTATTGTTTATGCCTCTTGCTTGTTATAGGATTTAGGGACATCTTTCTTGTTAATCCTCCAAAGATTCTCTACATGTGTTTATGACTTTCAAAGCAGTTTTTATTAAAGAGCTACCATTTATTTACATGTAGAATTTTACCAACAGATTATAATAAAAAAGGGAGCATGATCCAACACTCTTCACATACACCTTTAGCAAACCGATAAAAAAAAAATCAAAGCCTTTAATTCTAACAAAGGCACGTTGACACCTTATACAAAAGAATAAAAGCTACCAACAATTGTATTCCAAGAGCCAGAATCAACCTTTTAGATTTGGAAATCTAGCATGGAAATCCTGCAAAAAGATGTGATACCATGAAAACACACAACCCAAAAATACCTCATTCCATAGCAGATGACAAAAAAAGAAAACAAGAGTTCACAAACAAACAACAATTGTATTCCAAGAGCCAGAATCAACCTTTTAGATTTGCAAATCTAGCATGGGAATCATGCAAAAAGATGTGATACCATGAAAACACACAACCCAAAAATACCTCACTCCACAGCAGATGACAAAAACAGAAAACAAGAGTTCACAAACAAACAATGAACCTCGCTGATTGAAGTGAGCAGCACTGTAAGTTACATATCCTCCGATATATAAAGAACAGTTCTTAACATAATGTATTAAAGAAATCAACATAGACTTTTATAATATCAAACATGTGATAGCCACTTTTCAGGCAAGAATCGTTCCACATACAACAGTTCGACACTCTCTGATGTAATTTTACACAATATAACAAAATTTATATTTCCATGTTTACCTCTATGAATCAATAAAAGAGAGAACATAGCAGATATTCAATTTTTATTAACATCCACTAGAATGTTTTGCCCCCTTTACAAAATTATGAAAGGTCAAATGCAGATATGTTACACTAAGGAACCATAAAGTCTTTAAAACTCCTCTTTAAGAATATTTTAGATATGTTTTACTATGGAAACACATAAAGTCTTTAAAACTCCTCTTTAAAAATATTTGAATAAAAACATTTGGCTGCTACTTGAGGCTTCTGAATAAACACATTTAAGTACTTATCTGATTGAAAACATTCACTGGATCAATATTAAAGCAAAAACCAAATTGTATAGTCCATGCATAACCCTGTATCCACATTTAGCTTTCTTTATCTACACGGAGAGTTCGAGCTCTCATTTTGTGCATTGCACTACACTAAAACAACAGATACAATAGCCATTTTTTAATAAGTTAATGCAAATCTCACATAGCTCATTAGACAACAATATATGCAGTTTTCACTGAGCACTACAGCCAGGACTCTAGATATTAAATGATTTGTAAAACAGCATCCTTTTGATTTGCTTTTTATATCCTTCAAGTTCCTTAGCTCACATAGCGAAGGCGGTAACATGTCCAACATAGGGCTTCCTATCTCCAGGACTTTCAAATCGCTTAGGTTTCCAACGACACTTGGAAAATCTCTGAAAACTGGTGAGGGCACCCTCTTCAAAATGTGTTCCAAGAAACCTTCTTGGATATCAAGCAGTTGCTATTTCCACATTTTGTAGCATGGGAAGGATGTATACTCATCCTCATTATCCTAATATTCACCAGGAAGAATTTCGGTGAAGAGTATATTTATTTTCACTCTGAAGCATCGTAATCCTTCTTGAAAAAACGATGAAAGAAAATAAAAACTATACTAAAATTTCTATTGAATATAGTATAGAAGATTGAATGATTGGCTATATACAAATGTTTGCTACAACAAATCAAAAACAACGCGAAGCCTCCGTAACATTTCTTTCCCAAAGATGATTCTGGCATATGCATACCATTTTCACTGTCCACCTCCACAAAACATTGATTTTAAATTTTGAAACCCCAACAAGCCTTTCCACCCTGATCCACTCCCATATTCTTCTGGCCATATCTTTCTAGTCACATCTGCTCTGTTGTTGCTCCTGCTCCGACCATTATCATCACAACAGCCAAGAGAGTTGCAGATGCGTAATTACCTGTGCCTGCTCACACTCACGACACGCCTGTTGCTGTTAATTGATGTGGAAAAGGCCGAACCCTAAGCACAATACCTTTCAAGCTAATCTGAATCTCAAATAGACCAACCCAACTTCGAAATATTCTTTCAACAGATATATTCTTTGCAAAATCAAATTTGGAATGTGCGCCCCGGGGTAGGAGGGAAAAATCAAATTTGAAATGGACGTGGGAGGGAAAAACGAAGGTTATGGAACCATTAATATCTACGTCCCAGGTCGACCTGCCCACGTCGACAAATCGAATTTCGAGAGTTGTGCGGATGACGACGGTGCTAACATCGTTTATGTCATTCCTATGAGTGATGATGGGCATCATGGGAATGGGATATTCTATTCTACGGAGGAACCACCGGGGCTGGAGTAAGGACACCGGAGTAAGGCGGCTCGGGAGGGAAGATTGCTCCCGAGATAGCCTACTCCTGGAATAAATCCACAAGTTGAAAAAGTATGCCAAGAGGTATCGCTATCTGGTCAAATGAAGTATTTGTCTCTTCTGCTGAGTGAAGGAGCGTCCAGCGTGCGTAAGGACAGGAATTGGTTGTCTGATGTGTTTGCCTCATAAAGGCATGCTAAGTGTGTTTGGAGCAAGTGTGTCTAATGATGAGGCTAAGTGGATATTATTTCAACTAGCAACAACCATTTTATAAGCGTGGTTGATATGGGCTTCATTTTTCACATTTCCAAAATAATGATGTTTATCGGGCATATATCAATCATTTTTATAAAGTGGTTGTTGCTAGTTGACGACAGACATACTTTAAGGACGACCATTAATATATTAGTACATAAATATATTAATTAATAATAACTCATTATTAATAGCAACAACCACTTTATAAAAATGATTAATAATAAATTATTATTAATAATTATATTAATAAAAAAACATTATTAATAATATAAATAATACTTTATTAATAAAAAATAAAATATTGTATTATTTAAAAATATTTATAAAAATAAAAATTCATTAATTATAATTATTAATTAGTACAAAATGTATTTATTAATAAATAATAACTCATTATTAAATAATAATATAATAATAATTAATAATATTTATAAAACAACATTCTTTATAATTATTAATAAAAATATTTACAATAATGTATTATTTATAATATTATTTATTATTTTTATATAATACAAATATATTATATATAATATTAATAAAATTATATTAAAAATAATAAAAATAAAAATATTTTATTAATATTACAAATATTATAATAATAATAAAATATAACATTATATATAATTTTTTTTTTTTAAATAAAAAAGGGTAGACCCTGCTATATTATAGAGGCAAAACACTTTTGCAAAATGTACAGAGAAGTATGCCTGAAATTACCAAAAATGCTGCCGAGAATAAAAAACCAGCATAGGTAAAACATAGTAGCATGATAAAATGTAAAACCAGGTAGCAAAATAGAACTTAAACATTGTAACATCTGTCCTGCCCAAAGGAAACCAGGACAGATGCCTACAGTCCAAATATACATAAAATAGTAACAAAGTAAACTAGGAACCAAGAGCATAAAAACCTATGTGGCAGGTGGTCTGTCGTCCTCGTCCTTCTGCCACATGAACCCAGCCGGGATGGCAAAAGCTTGCGCGCAGAGGGGGCATTTTCGCTTAGCTGACGTGTTGGAGAAAGTGTCAAGGAGCATGTCCATGCTCTGTCCCATGGTGCACACCCGGAACTCCAAATCAGACAAGTGGCCACGAAGGCCAAACACAAGAGCCAGGTGTTCATTCCGGAGAAGAGACCCATGCAAGCTGCCACTTAGATCCACTGTGCCCGTCGCCGCTTCCCCACTAACTTCGCCCTCTCGCTGCTCCTCAGCCATCGTTGCGCCCACCACTCTAGCTTCCTTTGCCTGAGAATCATGGCTGCTAACATTGTCATCACCAGGCCATGGAATTTCTTCCATGATACAGTCGGGGATGTAGTCGTCCTGAACCGGAGTGGGGGTGCACTTCTCCTGAAGAGTCGCCTCAGTCCTTTCCATGAGTGTCAAGTCCTCCATGGTCGGGTCTTCCACCACAACGCAGGGTGGAAAAACCTCCTCCAAGCCAGCATCCTTCTTGTCTCAGCTGCAACCGGCGCGTGGTTCAGCTATGGTGGCGAGGAGCGCCCGCTTCTCTTCCTTTGCTTTTTTCCTGATGATGGAGGTTGCCAGAGCCAAGGCCCGCTCCAGCTGCTCTCTCCGACGCCTTTGAGCTTTGCGAGCATCCCAGGTCGTGCCACGACGCGGTCTGCCTCTTTTCCTAGCCATGGGGAGTGAGTGGAGCGAGTACAGTAAAAGACATGTGAGCCAAGACACAATTGAATTGATTTGCAGGGCGCAGGCAGGCTTAACCTATTTTAAATCAAATGTCAAAGGACCCACCGATAATGTTGAGAGTCTGAGCACGAAAGAAACAGGGCTGCACCATGGCAATCCAACAAGAATTGGAGCCGAAGCAGGTGCGGCCCTGCTCTTCCCAGTCGTGGAAGAATTCATATAACCAGAGACCAAAACCATTTGCCAACACTTAACCTCTCCCGTCCCAAGTGCGCTGTGAATGAACGCGCGAGGGGGGCGTACCATCAACTTAAATTTGTTGCAGAGGCCGTCCCCCATCGTTAATATTGGCTTGTGGGTGGCGGCCCTCGACATTTAAGCTGAGGCCAAGTGCGCCTCCAGCTGTCTCCCCATGGCCGTGTGGCACCCCATCCGGGGTATAACATTATATATAATATTATTAAAACATTATTAATAATATTAATAATAATCAAAATACTTTATTAATATTACAAATACAGTAATAATATAATATGACATGATTATCAATGTAATAGTATTATATTAATATAATAATATTAAAGTAATATAATATTATATAAATTAATATAATTATATCGTATTAAAAAATAAATTAATAAAGTATTAAAACACTATTAAAACACTATACAAATTACAATATTAAAGTATAAAACACTAAAAAAATAATATGTTAAAAAGAATTGTTAATTAATACATTAATATATTCATAAATAATAAAATAATAATTCGTAAAAAAATTAAAAATTAATAAAATATTAATGTATTAGAGTAAAACATTAATAATATTATAAAGTAAAACACTAATAAAATAATAATACATAAGGAAACAATTTATAGAATAAAATATTTAAACTATATTAAATCTTAAAATATAAAAATAAATATTAATATAATATTACATTAAAGTATTAAACTAATAATAAACTATTTATAGAATAATAAAGTAATACATAAATAAAATAATAAGATTAATAAAGTAATAATACATCAATATTGTAATAATACATACTGACATTAATACATTATAATAATGTAGTACCTAATAATACATAGAGACATTAATACATTATAATAAAGTAGTACCTAATTAATTATTAAAATGTTAAAAAAATTTAAAAAATATATTAATACATTAATAATACATAGAATTATGTATTAGTCAAATAATTTTACATTATTAAAGAATACATTAATAAATTATAAAGTATTAATAAAGTAAAACATAAAAACAAAATATGATTAAAGTTACATTCTGATGTTGGAAAAATGCACGTCAAAATACGACATTGGGAAAAATTATTAAAGGCACAAAGTGACGTTGGAAAATCAACGTCGGAATGCGACGTTGGAAAATGCACGTCGGAATGTGACATTGGAAAATGAAATTAAAGTGGCATGGCGACATTGGAAAATGCACGTCACAATGTGACAATGGGAAATATTTGTCAAAATGCGATGTTGAGTAAAAATCGTCAGATGGTTAAAAGAAATTACAAATATATTATTAATAATATTTTTATACATTAATATATTATAAAGAAATTATAATTAATATATTAATGGAGTAATAATTAATACAAGTATGTATTAGTGAAGGATTTATACATTATTAAATAATACATTAATAAAGTAAAACCGTAAAAAAAAAATTGAAGTCACATTGTGACGTAGGGAAATATTCGTCCTAATGCGACATTGACCAAAAAGCATTAGATGGAGACATTGGGAAATGATTATGATAGTGGGACAGTGGGAAAAGTTCGACATTGTGGTGTCGATAAAATCCTTTTATTCGGGGATGCATTTTTCATTTTCACTTTAAATATTAGTTATAGCTGTGTTGCATTCTTTATGCCACATGTGGATCATGTAATTTATAAATTGCAACATCATAGTACTGAGATAATAGTAGTGAGATTTTATCCCTTAGTACATTGTGAATTTTATTTCTATATATTAATGGCACATGTGGATCATTTAACTTATAAATTGCACCATAAAAAAATCTATGACTTTTTTGCATCCATCACTTTTGAGTTGTGTTGCATTCTTAATGCTCATGAACCTTTAAACATTTATTTTCAGTAAAAAAATGGTGTTTCCTTGTATAAGGGTAGATGATGGAGACATTGGGAAATGATGAGGATAGTGGTAAAGTGGGAAAAGTTCTCATTGTGGTGTCGATAAAATCCTTTTATTCGATGATGCATTTTTCATTTTCACTTTAAATATTAGTTATAGTTGTGTTGCATTCTTTATGAAACATGTGGATCATGTAATTTATAAATTTCAACATCATAAAATCTATGACTTATTTTCATCCATATATACATAATATAATTATGGCGTGGGTAAGATCATAGTACTGAGATCATAGTATTGAAATTTTATCCCTCAGTACATTGTGAATTTTTTTTCTATATATTAATGGCACATGTGGATGATATAACTTATAAATTGCACCATCATAAAATCTATGACTATTTTGCATCCATCACTTTTGAGTTGTGTTGCATTGTTAATGCTCATGAACCTTTAGACATTTCTTTTCAGTAAAAAAATGGCGTTTCCTTGTATAAGGGTAGAATATATATATATATATATATATATATATATATATATATATATAAGAAATAAAAAAGATAGCAATGCATGAAAGAAGAATTTCCAAAAGGTCAAAAGGGCATATCATATTTTCATCCAAAAGATCATATGATATTTTCATATTTTAGAAATTGATCTTAAACAAACATCTGAATGAAAGTTAAGAAATATAATTTGAAAATCTCTTGTCAAATTTAAGAAAACGTTTGTTCAAAATTTTGTAAACTCTGTTCATTACAATTTTACTCAACAACTATATAAAGACTATATCAGTCCATGATAAATGGAAGGTGAGTTTACATCAACACCAATCATTACAAAAATATGTTGTAGTTGGAACATTGAATTCTTCAGGCTTAAGAGAAAATGAAATGTATTGTCAAACAAGTGACACTCTATACCAGATGTTATCAAGATGAAATTTTTTAAAAGAGCAAAGAATTTTTCTTATTTGGTGATTTGATATATAGCCCAACTAAAGCTTGAAAATTCTCTATTGTCCATAATCCTGGTTGAGAAAATTACAACAATAATTAGAAGTATAATGTATAATCAAAGCAAAAACAAGTTCGAACAGTTTAAAAAACATTCTATAACATACAAGCAAAGGGAAAAAATATATAGATTCAAAAACATTGCATAAAAACATAATTATATTTAAACTTCAAAAAATGAAGTTTCCAAATATAAAAACATATTTAAATCCGATAAAATTGTCAGAATCTTACTCTAATATGCAACCAGATTGGTGGCATCGACAACACCAATTAATATCGACTTGACCATGACCATTTTGTCTATGAAGCCAATCTTTTCTCAAATGTCTCCCCGCTTCCCTATCACATATATGCATATATSTGTGTATAATTTMCTTTAGTSTAGASAAGCACTGCAAAGAYSGATCAAATAAGTCGAAWGGTTCAYGGTGTWGGTTGGTGACCATAGATTGAATGCCATGAAGAAAATGMTCCTGYTGCRTTATTTCATGCAAAGCAKAACCAAACTTCAAAGCATCTGAGTTTTCCATAACTRCAGGATAGGAAAAACAAAAATAAATATACTATGAGYTGAAATACAAATARAACATGTGWATGGAAATTTTCAAAATTTGCTTCGGTCACTTACAAAAAATATTAGCATGAAATATTACATGTAGGAGAYTCCAACTATGCATATGAGAGAAATATAAACATTTATTTCCATGCGTAATAATATGATTTTTTAAATGTTACTGGTTAGTAACAAATGAATGTAACAATATAAATAATTAGATTCTTTTTTTATAAATATAGTAAAAGGAAACTACTAAAGGTATAAAACATATCAAAAAAATAGAGAAGAAAAGATTAATAGGAGAATAGTAACTACAAATGACAAAAAATCAACAAAACAGACACATTTTATGAAGAGATAAAGTACTTACATGGGATGCTGCAATGATAAGGAGTGTAATTGTTGCTCTTCTTTCTTCCTAATAGTAACATAAGCATTATTTTTCATCTTGGCATAACGTTGAAAAGAGAAAGGTGGAGATATGCGCAAACCATCAATCGATTTCACTCTTGATATGGATGTAAAGGTCAACCCTTGACCCTCTTTCTTGCCTATATCAATAGTAGCTCGATCTAAAGTCAACCCTTGTTATTTTTGTATAGTAAGGGCCCATGCCATATTTAGAGGAATTTTTTTCCGATTTCCTCTTGTAACAAGTGTGATGGGAACAATATTCAAATTATTTTTTTCGAAATGAACACCAATGTACTTGTCAAAAAGAACAGTAGTGAACATTGGAAGTTGGGGTGGCTTTGTACCAGGGCTATAGTAAATTTGTTGAATGTAACCAAGTGCACCATTAACTAAGTCAGCTTCAACCCACAAGTTACATGTCAACATGACACGTTGACCAGGGCATAGAAAAACATCACGTTCTAGTTGATCATCATCAACACTAGCAATTTCAGCCTGTCTTGTATGCTCAACTACAGATCGTGCAATTGGAGTATTTAATGACTTTAACACTTCTCTATTATGCAAGGTGACCAAATCATTTGTTGGGAACAAGTGAATTGTTGAATGAAATAAACTTCTTTCCACTGGAGGCAAACTCATATTAACCTGTGACATAAGAAGATCCCAATCATCAATAGCAGGTTCAACATTTTATATGTTATTCAAGAGTTGTCGAAAAGCGGCTTGCCTTGGATGATTTCCTTGTTGTCGAAATATTATATCCAAAGTAACAACAATGTTGAAGTTTTTCCATAAAACTTTCCTTGCTGTATTACCTGCATACAAAGGCTTATCTTTGACAGGAGGCAATTGACCAAGGTCACCCACAAGAATGACGGATCTACCACCAAAAGGAAAAGTTTTTTTTCCAGGAAATGCTTCTCGTAATCGAGAATCTATCTGTATGAATAATCTTGGTGCTAGAAAGCTCATTTCATCAATCAAAATATATCGAATATGCCTCATTTCTTCTTGAAATATTGCAAGAGATTGTCCTTGTAGCGGTCTCATATCTTTGATAGGAAATTTTAGAGCGGAGTGTATTGTTTTTGCATGTATATTAAAAGCATCTATTCTCATCGGAGTGAGTAAAAGCAACGGACTATGGCCAGTAGCTACTGAAGAAGAAAGAGCATGAGAAATACAGTGAATAAGAAAAGACTTTCTAGTACCAGTAGTGCCTTGTATAATCATTTGAAGAGGTTCACGATGTTCATATTCAACTGAGTGTCATAATATGATCTCAAAGGCTTGTCGTTGTTTCTCTGAAAAGAATGTTGGTGAAGGAATTTTGGAAAGAGAATTTTCAACAATATCACCCCTAGATTTAGCAATTTTTATAAAATCTATAGCTTCGTCGACAACATCATTTGAAACCATCGATTGCTCCCAATTAATGCATATATCAAATTCCCTTCGCCCAAGAGTTTGAAGGTCATAAATTGTGATATTGTTAGGAGGTATCAAGTGAGACAAAAATTTCCATTCTTCAATTTGTCTTCAACAATGGTTTCTTTTTCATGGGAATCTTCATCCTCATTAGCAGTATCAGAAGGTAAAGGGGAACGATCAACATGCCATGCTCGATATCAGAAATTCTGCCAATTTTGAATCACTGTTTGACTAGAGAGGCCAATATCAATGGGAATATTACGAAATGGTTTGTACAAAAGTAACCCAGTTCAACAGAAAGTCTCAAAATCATCAGAGGCCTCACTAGGAATAGAATAAAAACGTGGCCAAACTCGAACAATGGCATGAACATATCTATGTTTCCATGGTTCTTTTTTATGTTTTCCATCAAAGGTCCAAGATCTTGCTATTTCTATCATAGACAAATGATCAAGAAATGAAGGTCGATTTTGATATATTTGAAGAAAACTATCTAGCTCAGAAAATTGATGGGGATCATTTGATACTTTCTTGAAAACCTTTCTACCAACATTTAAGGAAAATAATTTCCTACTGCAAACAACAAGAGGTAGTTTCAATAACATATGACATGTTTCTTGTGCACCAATGTCACGATCAACAAGGGTTTCTGCAAGGAACCTTCTGTATGCACACAATACAGGAGCTTTTGAGCCGCTTGCATTTGAAATTCTAGTCAACATATCTTGGTAACTTTCTAATCTCTTTTCTACCTTGGAAACATACTTTGCAATATATTTCAAGACAACATTTCGAGAAACCACAGGCTGACAATCAATATTAGCACACCACATTGCAAGAAGATCAACATTATGAACATTTATCCTATCATCATTTCGTGCAGGTTCGTATTTCTTTTTCCCTTTCTCATCTATGAACAATATTGAATCATCACAAACCTCCCATGGATCATTGTATCAACATTTGAGAATAGATCCTTTTTTTCACAAACAAGAATCTACACTACACTTTGTATGTCTTTGAACATGATTTAACAAATGCTCATAATCATCTTGAGCATTAGAAGAGAGAATTTATTCACTATTTAATAGGCATGGATCATCATTTAAGCTTCGAGGAACCATTATGTTTCGTCGATCAATATCACATGGATTCCATGTTGTTACATATTTATCAAAGAATGTCTTTGCAGTGTGCACATTAGAAGGGTTTGTCCAATCCAATGTGTCCATGTTTGGTGCACCTTCCAACAACAAAAAACCATGTATGTGGGCTGAACCTCTATGTTGCCACTCATACCTAAAAAAAAGTATATATATTATACAAAGTTAGTAAACATATATAGAAGAGTACAAGAGGAATGTGAAGCTAAACAAAATGTAGAAATCCATCAAAACAAACCTGTACCAAATGTCTTTAGCTTTAAGATATTTTTTTATGACTTCTTCCTCAAAGATTTGAAATCTTTGATGCATATACATGGAAAGAAGATGCGGATACTCGATGACATTTTCAATTTTTTTATGATGTTCATTGAAACGACGAGAATGTGCATTTTTGGGAATGACATTGTGTAAGTTAGGCCACTTTGTGTCAGCGGCACTCAAAGTAAAAAACAATGTTGGACAACCCAACTGAGTAATCATGTCAATGAGTTCATCACGACACTTTGTCCAATAGGCCCGTGTACCTCGAAGAGTAGAACCAAAACGCATCAGATGCTCAACCAACTTATTGTCAGGTAAATCAATGAGTTGTTGTCGTAAGTCTAGAATTGTTGTAGGTGAGTTATCATGTATATTCTTCTTTACAAATACTGCAGCAGTTGCTTGGCTACGATGGCGCATAATCATGTTCAATAAGAAATACCGAAACCTTGGATGCCTTCCAAATATCCGATCAAAGAATCTGAGAAGATGTAATCCATATTCATGCAGTTGAATATTACAAATATGAGGATGCAACCAATCAACCTCACCAGTGGGGAATAATGTGGGGAAAGCCATGTCCAATAACCCTTCTATATTATATTCATTGATGGGAGACAAACCAATGTCTGGCTAGTCCAATCATTCAATAGGTGTGGAATTTTCATTTTGAATGAATGTTCTTATTTCTTCCATTTCTCTCCCTTCATTGGGTAGTCGAGCAACAAAAGATGAAGGATGAGCATGCAAACGATCAGGAGCCAGCTCTTGATTGTCAACATCATTACTCTCTGTGTCTTGAATATCACAATCAACAAATTTAAGCCTACTTGACACATCTGTTGGCCTTTCAGGGAGAGAAGCAAGTGAATCCATGTCGATTTGAACATCCCTGTAATATTTATCCATTTAAATTTTTTAACGCAATGCATCCAAAACTCGTGATCTCTTTACATAGCATTCATAATGTTTAGATTGTGCACCGCATCTCCTAACAATGAGGATGTCAAGATCTTCAACACGTCATGGAAGGTTTCTTGCAATCATGGAAATATATTGTGGAAAGCTAATTCTTTGACCACTATATTTATATTTCCCACCACGAGCATGTGTCACTTGCAGTATTTGATTAACCCTTGCTATCAGCATCTCTTCAACTTGGGTAAGAACATTTAGAACATGAGGTTGGTCACCTGGATCCATGTTATTCCAACGAGAGAAACGGTGTTAACCTTGTTCATATTTGCACCTTTTGCACATAGGACCTTCAGACCCTCTCAAAACTTGGATTCCAGGATAAGATTCACGACAAACATGACACATTTTCACAATGGAGAGGTTATCAATCTTAGCTCAAATTTTTTTATGAACTTAGATCATGTTGGTATGAAAACGATGGAAAGTAGGTTGATTCACTTGATGGATATGAACTCTAGACAACAGAGCATGTTCAAGACCAATGTTAAAGGCCTTACCCAAATTTTGTCCAAGAGGAGTTGTTGCATTGCTTCCAACATTTCTTTCCCTTGAATTTATGGAGTGCATATCTCTATTTTGATTGCATTGAATGGTGTCCTAGTAAAAACAAATACAAAAATGTTAAATTCCAAATTACTAACTTAGAAGAGAAGGAAAAATAAAATCCTTGGAATGAAGATGACGAACAATTACATTATATGTAACATCCCACTCTGGCGCACTGAGAAAACTTATTCTTTGAGGTAAACTGTTGTAGTATGTATGATTTAGATCTGCTTGTGTATTGAGCAGGTAAACTGATTGTCTAGTTGCATGACTAAATATTTATATCCTAGCTGAATGATTGGTTGATTGATTTCCGTGACCTTCATTTCCCGCATGTCGTGACCACCCTGTGTGTTGATTGTGACCTTGAGGTTGTTATCGTTCATCCCTATCTCACTAGTCCTTTCCTGAGCAGTCGACCAGGAGCCTGATCTACGGTCGTCGCCTTAGCGTTAAAATACCTATGGATCCCAATGCCCTACTTTTCTGTGTGAGGATGGTGACACGAAGGCAAACCTTTAATCTACCCACCTCTGTGGATGTCCTTTCCTGATTGATTGACTTGCGCCTTCTAGTACTGCCTCTGCTTATGGATTATCTCACTTTCTTGATGTTATTTTTGTTCGCCTTGACTAATAGAAATCCTGCGATCCTTCCGATGAGTTATCCTGATGACCCTGGCGTTCTCTTACTGTTGCCAACATTTTTTATATCTGTATCTCGAGATGCAAAAGTACTTAGCTTTGATCTTAGTTTTGGTTCTTGTTGATTGGACTTGTTTTTGTTACTCCAGCGATTATATTTATATGAAGGATGTAAACTTTTAACCTGGCATTTCATAGCCTTGAAAAAATTAAATCTGTGTTTTATTCGATGGCTAGTTTAGCTCAGTGTGTAAGGCACGCCATGGAAAATAACACTCTCTGTGTTTTAAAACATGACGGTGTTGATCTCTGCGTTGTTTTTGGGGCTCTGCATTTTATAACTCTGCGTTTTTTTTATTTGGGGTACTCCTGGCCGGTATATGGCTGGCGTTTTTTTTTTTTATAATTATAGAGAAGTCATTCCATCCATGGATAAGTTTTGCCTGGCGATTTTTCCCACTTGCATGAACTGGGAATCACCATTCTTGGATCGAAATCGTTGTTTTTAACCTTCGTGTTTTACTTGAGAAAAAAAATCTCTGCGTTTGGCTTTGTTAATGAATGTAATAATGATTGCTCTGTGAATGGGAATGTGTAATGAATTTGAAACGATTTTCTCTACGTTGGCATTGTTTAAAGAGTGTAATAAATATTTGCTCGACAAATGGTATTGTGGGATGAATGTAACAGATTCTCTACGTTTGGCATTGGTTAAAAATGGCACTAACGATTTTTCTCTGCGATTGCAACACATTTTGACTGTATCAACCTTTCCCCAAGACCTGGGACTGTAAAAACTTGTTAACCACTAGACACAGGTCTCCTTGAAGCTATGCAACTAACTGGGTGGGTCAGCATCTAATTTTACTGCTGGCATGATAATTTAGTAACAGTTGGTAGTTCCCGCGATGGGTATTTAGATGTATTTGTTGTTGTCCTCTTAAATCTTCAGTGAACACTTCCTGTGTGAAGTCGGAATAACCTCTGATAGTGCCCGACTGCGAGCCCTTAAGACCATGATAGGCATTGGTGATTCAGCGTTGCAACCCCGAGGGCGAGCGCTCCGCCCAGCGCAGTTGATTTCAGCATTTCGCCCTTGATTAAGTGTTGTCTGACAGAAGGGCCGAGCCTGGTGAGAACAGCAAGGAGCATCTCCTTATGCACGCTTTTGACACCCCTGAACCCCTGCAAATTTTCCCTTCTGATTTGCGTGCATTGCCTTGACACCTGAAATCGTTTGACTGTTATGCATGCGCCCTGAGTCTTCGTTAAAGTGCCTTCCAGTTAAATTTTATAAATTGGTTGTCATTATTCTAGATTAGTTTTTGTTTAGTTTAAAATTTTAAAATTCATACTACAGTTGAGATTTATGCCCAAATCATGCCTTCTCTAGTTGTGTAAGAGTGGCTTGATTATAGAGAGCGGTTTCCACTGATATTTTTATTTAATTCATGTTTATATTCATAGTGAATGATGGAATTCGTATGTAATGAAATCCCTTGTAAAAGATCGCACTCACTTTTATGATTACACTGTTGTTCCAATTGATTTCACATCTCTAAATGAAGGCAACCTGAAGGAGTAAGTTTAGATTCCATGGATTCTGTCTCGATTTCCACTAAGATCTAGCTGTTATATTATGAGGATAAGTGCATACGAGAGAGATCGAGATGACTCCATCGCAGATGGATTCTTATTTTTTCTTGAGGCCCTTTCCTTATTACTACTAAATTCCATTTTTGGTAGGCTTCATTCCTTTAAGTTGAATTTAAACTGCGAGTCTCTACTATGGTCTAGGTTTTAGGTATTGATTTATCCTTGACATCTTATTGATAGGTAATTCTTTAGTTATGAAATCCAATTTTAAAAATAGTGAATTTTATTGAATTGTTAACTTAGTTGTAATTTGAAACTTTATAATTTACTAAACAACTAGTACTTAATCATTGTTATGAATAGAATTTTGCTTATATAAGGTATTAACATTATTACATTATGCAATTAGGGGTTGGAACTTCCTTAGTCTCTTGGGTTGAATGTCAGTTAGTCTTGGAATCCCTCCTTACGTCATCTCAATTTCCATAAGTGGATCACTTACATCCTGAATGCATATCATTGAAGGACTTCAATCGATCCATTAATTTTAAACACCACCATTTCTCTTCCATTGAATGGTGTATGAAATTATCCATTTAATTGCTAAGCAAGACCATTTGTTCTGTTTTCATATAATGATTTTTTGACATCACTTGACATGTTAGTTAGCCTTCTAGTTTAGACTTGTCATTGCACAACCTGTGTTTCTTAGAGTGATTAGTCTTGCACCCTGCCGACCAAAAGCCCTTGGAGATAGTCAGTTTCTTGTCATGATGTATGTACCTGGACCTTGTTTAATGTTTGTAATTGCATCAACTAATTGTTATATGTTATTATAGCCAGACTATTGTTGGAATGTGTCATAGATGGTAGTTGCATTAATTAAATTGATTTTCGTTATTGTAGTCATTCTTATTCTGCGTCGGTTGAATGTCGTACATTGCTTCCAGATGCTTGATGTACTTTTAGGTTAGGTCTTTATGTGTTGTGGCGTGAGTTGTAGGCGTTGCATACACCGTTGTGTGGTAATGTTGAGTATTGTCATTATTACCTTCCTTCTTACACACACACACAAAAAAAAAATTGCACTTGTTTTGTGAGGCTCATCGTCGTAACGAAGTGGGAGGTTACTACACATGGTATCAGAGTGGGTTCAACCCTGCGACCGTGGATCGCCTTGTTTTCCGCTCCAGTAAACCTTTGAGTATCAACCTAGTGCTGCTTAAAACTTAACAAGTTCATCCGGTGATCTCATTGGGAGGACACCTCGGAGGTTCGCAACTTAAGGGCCATAGAAGGAGGTGCGATGCCTGTAGAGGTTCCCACATCCTCAGAGTCGAACCCCCCCAAGGGGAGGGACCAGTCCTTGGGTTGGTTTTGCTTGTAGCAAGGGATGATGGTGGTCTGACAAGGTCCTTCCACGTAATGTTAAGGGCCTCGACTCACCATCAATACTGAGATGAGTCTGGGGAACCTGTACTCGTGAGGGTCCACAGCGTGCCATAGCTAGTACCATTATCATCCATTGAGAACTCGAGAGAGTTGAGTTCTCGAGTCCACGAGTGATGTGAACGGTGTGCCATCAAGGCACGATTGTACATAAGGGTAATGCGCTTCACACACCGCATTTACGACCTCTAGCATGAAGGTCTGCATGGTGGTATTTCAACTGAAGGGGAGCGCTCTTCTATGGTGAAATATGCTCCTACCGCAGCTAAACATGGCCATCGAAGATGTGTCATGGGAACTGTTTGAGGAACGGTTCCAAGAGAGGTGCCTTTCATAGGATGATCCGGATTATTTTCGGCACGAAATGAGAGCGGAGATATAATAAACAAATGCACAAAGATATTGTGTATATCCAGTAATATAACATAAATATATCAGATATGAAACCATAAACACAGAGATACAGTAATACACGATTTCTATTAATGAAAGAAATGTACAAAGACTGTAAAAATACAGAGTGAAAGACTCGCTAGAATGGTGGCAGTTTATCTCTGAGAAGAGATGTGACGACTACTCGCATTCGCAAGAACATGGTTACAATGAGGCTCGAAAGGCCTTTTTACAATAGATGGGAATGCCAAAAGTCCTAGACATCCAAAAACCTAACCCTAGGAGATGAAGCTCCAAAAGTCATGTGGGCCCCGTTTGGGTAAGTTGGTGCATCAACTTCACGGGGTCGTAACTTTTGCATACGATCTCCGTTTTAGGCATGTGATAGCTCGTTGGAAAGGTATCGTCGAGGAGATTCATTTTGGGGGCTCAATCATGCCTTCGGCTATCATTGAGAACCTCGATCTCGAAAAAACTTCATTTA
>ML801028.1:345225-366422 GCA_009831015.1 Picea engelmannii
GATGAAGCGCCAAAAGTCATGTGGGCCCCGTTTGGGTAAGTTGGTGCATCAACTTCCCGGGGTCGTAACTTTTGCATACGATCTCTGTTTTAGGCGTGTGATAGCTCATTGGAAAGGTATCGTCGAGGAGATTAATTTTGGGGGCTCAATCATGCCTTCGGCTATCATTGAGAACCTCGATCACAAAAAAACTTCATTTAGGTCCTCAAAATGGCCCCGGAAGTGAAAACCTGCTAAAAATAGTAAATTGCCAAAATGGCCAGAAAACTGTTTTGAGCCATTTGGAAAAGGTGGGTGGCCCCCGATATCCACCTGGATCATAGGAATTCATTGAGCGTCAGCTCAATGATTTCAACGCCTTACGACAGGGAGGTCGTACGGTGCCCGAGTACGAGGCACGTTTTATGGAGCTGCTCTGGTATGCTCTGCACCCTAACACCGAGAATCTTAAGGTCAACAAGTTTGTATTCGGCCTTAACGACAGCCTACGTGCAAAGGTTAGGGTTTTGATGCCTCAAATCTTGCATGATTCCATCCAGAAGGCCCCCATAGCAGAGGAGGAGCTTATTAGTGGTGGTCAGACCAGGACTCCAGGGAGACCAGTAGGGCAGGTTTCATCTGGAGCACAGCAGCATCAGACACCAGAGAGACATATGCCGGGATATCGTGGTTTCCAGAGGGGATCCACTTTCACTACACCTCGGTGACCGTCACCTCAGCAACAGACATCTTATCGAGGACCACCGCATCAGCAGCAGCGTCGCCCACAACAACAACAGTTTAGGCCTGTTCAATAGAACAGACCAGGGTTCCAGGCAGGTGGGCCGTCATCTTCTACTTCGGGTACCAGGACTACTGGGCCGAGGAAGGGGTGTTGGACGTGTGGGGAGCCACACTGCCAGCGCGACTGTCCTGTGGAGAGGACCAGAGTGTCCGGATCAGCCGAACCTACTACAGTGGGAGATATGGGAAAGGCCCATCGGATTCATGCCGCGGTGAATAACTGCTAGGTAGAGCATCAGTCGACTGTGCTCGAGACGACAGGTACTTTCGCTGACCAGACCCTTAGTATTTTGGTAGATCCCGGTGCTACCGAGAGTTTCATTTCTGGTGTAGCGCTAAAAAGGATTAAGGTAAAGGCAGTTGAACATGATGATTTTAGCTTCGTAGAGATGGCTTTGGGAGCCAAATAGAAGTTTGGAGGAAAGGTTACGGGCTGTGCCCTTAACCTGGGAGAGCTTTTCACGAGGGCCAACTTGTACATCATGATGTTAGGATCTTATGATGTCGTGATTGGTATGGATTGGTTGGAATCACATGAGGAGATACTCAACTGTAAGAAAAAATGGTTGATCTTGGTTGATGACGAGGGACAGAGACGTGTGATTGTAGGACGGAACGAGGGAGTTTCCCTGAGGTTCATCTCTTCCTTACAACTATGGAAGAGTATGCACAAGGGGTGCAAGATTTATGTGATCCTTGCGTTAAACGAGAAGGGAGTAGCGGAAGGTCTAGAACACCTTCCGGTGGTGAGAGAGTTTGGGGATGTATTTACGGAGGAGTTACCTGGGATGCACCGGAGAGAGATTTGGATTTACCATAGACCTAAAACCAGGGACTGAACCAATAGAAATAATGCCTTATCGGATGTCGACCCTGGAGTTACAAGAGTTGAAATGAAACTGAAGGAGTTGCTGGACCTGGGAGTGATACGTCCTAGTGTGTCACCGTGGGGTGCACCGGTTTTTTTCATACGAAAGAAGGACGGATCATGGAGGATTTTCATTGACTACCACCAACTGAACAAGGCCACGATCAAGAATCAGTATCCCTTGCCGAGAATCGATGATCTGTTCGTTCAAATGAAGGGTGTGACAGTGTTCTCCAAGATTGATTTTTGATCAGGGTATCACCAGTTGCTGATCAAGGAGGATGACGTCCCTAAGACCGCCTTTAAGACGACATTTGGACATTACGAGTTTACTATTTTACCGTTTGGACTGACAAATGCCCCAGGAGTATTTATGAATTTGATGAACAGGGTGTTCCGCGAGTACTTGGATAAGTTCATCCAAGTGTTCATTGACAATATCTTGATTTACTCTCGTACGACTGAGGAGCATGACGGACACTTGCGCTTGGTACTATAGTGTTTGTGAGAGCACAAATTGTATGGGAAATTGTCCAAATGCTCTTTTTATCAATCGAAGATTCACTACTTAGGGCATGTCATCTCCGACGAAGGCATCGCCATGGATCCAACCAAGGTCGAGGCTATTATGGAATGGCCTGCGTCAATGAATGTCACGGAAGTGCGTAGCTTTATGGGTTTAGCAGGATACTATTGACAGTTTGTCGAGGGATTTTTGAAGATAACAAATCTAATCATAGAATTGCAGAAGAAAAACAAGAAGTTTGTTTGGACCGAGAAATGCACAGAAGCATTTAAGAGGCTTAAAGAGTTGTTGATGACAGTGACGATACTAAAGGTCCCTGACATGGATGTGGACTTCTTGGTATGAATAGATACATCCAAGGAAGGCTTAGGCGGAGTCTTGATGCAAGACAGACAAGTGATTGCTTACATTTCGAGGAAATTGAGAAGGCATGAGGAGAACTACGCAACGCACGATTTGGAGTTATTAGCCATCATATATGCCTTGAAGGTTTGAAGACACTAACTGGTTGGACGAAAATTTGAATTAAAGACTGACCATTGTGGAATACAACACATTTTTACGCAAAGCGACCTGAATGCGCAACAACGACGTTGGTCGGAATTTCTTAGCGAGTACGACTTTGAGATTACTTACATAAAGGGGACAGTGAACCGAGTGGCATATGCTTTGAGTCGGAGACCACGCATATTTTCGGTGTTGCCTCTTCAGACAAATCTACGTGAGAAGATTCTCACTTTACAGTGTGACGATGATTGGTACAAAGAGGTCGAGGGTTTTATCGGACAAAACACAATGATGGTACCATGATACGAGGGATTTTCATTTGATAGTGATGGTTTATTGAGGTTTAAAAATCAGATTTATGTACCGCCAAACAACAAGTTGAGGATGTTGATCCTGAGCAAGGCTCATAGAGTAGTTTACATGGCTCACCTGGGAGTCACGAAGATGAGAGAAAACCTTAAACCCTTATTCTTCTGGAAGGGAATGAAGGCCGACATAGTCAACTATGTGGCCAGATTTCTAGAATGTCAGCAGGTAAATGCTGAACATAGACACCCAACAAGATTACTACAACCACATGCCATTCCAGAATTGAAATGGGAGGTTATTTCGATAGATTTTATTGTTGGATTGCCATTGACGGCAATGAGACATGACTCGATTTTTTTAGTAGTAGACACTCTGACGAAGAGTGCTCACTTTATTCCTGTGCGGATGACGTATCAGGCACCTGACATATCTAGAGTGTTCATCAGTGAGATTGTGAGGTTGCATGGCATGCCTAAAAGGATTATATCCGATTGAGGATCGGTGTTTATTAGACGATTTTGGACGAGTTTCCAAGAGTCCTTGGGAACCCAACTTAACTTTAGTACTGCATATCACCCAGAGACTGACGGACAGATCGAATGAACGAACCAAACCTTGGAGGACATGTTGCGCATATACGTGATGAACCAACAAAAACGTTGGGAGGAATTATTACCACTAGTGGAGTTTGCTTACAACAACAGTTACCAGAGCACCATTAAGATGGCGCCTTTCGAGTTTCTTTACGGGCGACCATTTCAGACGCCTTTGAGTTGGGATCGGCTTGAGGATAGGGTCCTGGTGGGACCAGAAGCGATCCAAGAAATGGAAGAGCAAATGAAAACCATAAGACAAGGGATTAAAGAAGCACAGGATCGACATAAGAGTTATGCCGATGCGCACCATGTCGACCATAGTTACGAGGTCCACGATCGGGTCTTCTTACGGGTTAAACCGCATAAGAGTTCGATCAAGTTTGGGAAGGGAGCTAAAATCTCTCCTAGGTTCGTGGGACCTTTCAAGATTGTGGAGAGAAAGGGGCTTGTGGCCTATTGACTAGTCTTGCCTGATTCCTTGAGACATATGCACGATGTTTTTCATGTATCTGTTTGAGACATTATATTAGTGATCCTACGCATGTTATTGACATGAGTTCCTTGTAGGTATCGGACGAGGGAGTGCTCATGGCTGAGCCGGTCCGAATCTTAGATCATCGTGTTTGACAGTTACGACGTCGAACGGTAGATCAGGTCAAGGTCCAGTGGGAAAATTATAGTCCGCACTCGGCGACTTGGGAGGACACATATGATATGCGCCAACAGTTTCCATATTTGTTTGATAGATAGACATATGACACTATGATACACTTATTTCAGCATATGTACTGTGAAACTTCGGGATGAAGTTTATACCAAGAGGGGGTGTATGTAACATCCCGCTCTAGCACACTGAGAAAACTTATTCTTTGACGACACTTGCTCCCAAGTGATCTGGACTATTATGATATTAAAACATTTGTCCTTGATTATGATGCGTTATGATAGATGACATGATGTTTTACTACATTGACATAGACAGGTGCTATTGACTCGATTTTTCTGAGTGTACAGGGTTTTGGACCTTGAGGATGCAGAGGCATCAATGGAACCCCTTGGACTCTGGATCGAGTCAGGGCGTGTGCCATGGGGTTTGATTGTTTCATTGTGATATTAGTGCATATGATTAGATGATATGATGTGGATATGTTCTGACATGATTTGTTGATGATGTAGGCTGATGATAGCTTGTCGACTAGACTCACATATGGAGTAAGGGGGTCACACACGACTACCAGAGAGGTTGAGGGAGAGGTGTGGACAACAGCCCTGCCACAGCCTACTAGCACTCTCGCCATGGCTCAAACTGTAGGTTAACGATTACCTAGTTCGAGAGGACCCACAATGCCATGAGGTAAGACTGTGACAGTCGCTCACGATGATTCTAAGGGGTGCGCAATAAGGCGGGGGCCTTATTCCTTAGAATCCCTTAGTCTCCCACAAGTTCACCTGGCGGAGTGTTGAATCCAGGGGTTATTGATGTCTACCAATCAATTAAGAGGCGAGTGGCACCCTTGGAGCACGTGGTACATCCTGAAGGGCACATCGTGCAAAAGAAACAAGGAGTCAAGTGGCACCCTTGGAGCACGTGGTGCATCCTGAAGGGCATGTCGCACAAAGGAACAGATGAGGCTAGTGGCACCCTTGGAGCACCTCGTGCGTCCTGAAGGACATGTCGTGTTGATGATGATAGAGGGTTGAACCTAGATGGCCCTAAAACATTTAACACATTAAGAAATTTTAAAACAACTCCCCTAATTAAATGTTGCCCAGTTCAGAATCCAAGTCCTAAGTCTGAAACTTTGCTAGGGTTAAAATTTTGTCTACCCTTGAGAAAACATCTCTAAAAAATTAAAATGGTAAAATTTAAAATAAAAACCATTTAAGTAATAATTTTGGTCTTCATAAATTTTTGGGGTAAAATGAAGAGAGTAAGAAATTAATTAAAAGCTGTGGATATAAAATATAANAAAAGGGAAAAAAGGGTTAAATTGTAACTGTTGTTTTTAGCTCTAATAAAAAGGGGAAAGAGGGAAATTATAACATTTAGGAAACTAGGGAATGGAGGTAACTTAAAAAGGGAAAGAGGGGAACTTATGGTAAAAAGCGAGAGGCCAACTTAGTAAAGAATCTGCAATTAAGAACCTTCTAAATTGAACTAATTTAGCAACTTCATTTTAGGGAAAGTCTTTAAAACCTATTAGGGAATCTAGGGACACCTAGGAGTAAATTTAGGAGTAACTCTAGGTGGGTGAGGGAAATGAGACAATTATTAATTTAAAGAAAATTATTATTGGAGGAAAGAGGGGGATGGATGACACTTGTGTGAAGGAGAATATTTAGAATAATTTTTTATTAAAACTTAAATTAAATGACATTTAGGGAAAGAATGGGAGTTCTAAAACTCTATAAAAGAAAGGGAGGAGAATGAAGAAGGGGATGGACTGTTAGCGTAACGTTACACTGTCAGATTAGTGACTTGACTGATTTACTTGTGGGGAGTTGGGATTTCCCATCTCGGATAGGAGTGGTAGCTCCACCTTGCGAGGTGAGATGGGAGCTATACGTACCATCTGGATAGTGTGTGGACCCTTTGCGGCTTGAGGGGCTAAGGGGGAAGAAGATTACCCCTAGCATTAGCTGGAAGGTACTGGTGTAGTCTCTGTGTTTTAAAACATGATGGTGTTGATCTCCACGTTGTTTTTAGGGATCTGCATTTTTTTTATTTGGGATACTCCTGGCCAGTATATGGCTGGTGTGTTTTTTTTATAATTATAGAGAAGTCATTCCATCCCTTTATAAGTTTTTCCTGGCGATTTTTCCCACTTGCATGAACTGGGAATCACCATTCTTGGATCGAAATCGTTGTTTTTAACCTCCGTGTTTTAATTGAGAAAAAAAATCTCTACGTTTGGCTTTGTTAATGAACGTAATAACGATTGCTCTGTGAATGGGAATGTGTAATGAATTTAAAACGATTTTCTCTGTGTTCGCATTGTTTAAATACTGTAATAAATATTTGCTCGAAAAATAGTACTGTGGGATGAATGTAACAGATTCTCTGAGTTTGGCACTGGTTAAAAATGGCACTAACGATTTTTCTCTGCGATTGTAACACATTTTGACTGTATTAACCTTTCCCCACGACCTGGAACTGTAAAAACTCGTTAACCACTAGACACAGGTCACCTTGAAGCTATGCAACGAACCGGGTGGGTCAACATCTAATTTTACTGTTGGCATGATAATTTAGTGACAATTGGTAGTTCCAGCAATGGGTATTTAGATGTATTTGTTGTTGTCCTCTTAAATCTTCAGTGAACACTTCTTGTGTGAAGTCGGAATAACCTATGACAGTGCCCGGCCGCGAGCCCTTGATACCACGATAGGCGTTGTTGATTCAACATTGCAACCCCGAGGGTGAGCACTCCGCCCAACGTAGTTGATTTCAACATTTCACCCTTGATTAAGTGTTGTATGACTGAAGGGCCGAGCCTGGTGAGAACAATGAGGAGCATCTCCTTATGCACTCTTCTGACACTCCTGAACCCCTGTGAATTTTCCCTTCTGATTTGTGTGCGTTGCCTTGACACCTGGAATCGTTTGATTGTTATGCATGCGCCCTGAGTCTTCGTTAAAGTGCCTTCTAGTTAAATTTTATAAATCAGTTGTCATTATTCTGGATTAGTTTTTGTTTAGTTTAAACTTTTAAAATTCATACTATAGTTGAGATTTATGCCCAAATCATGCCTTCTCTAGTTTTGTAAGAGTGGATTGATTATAGAGAGAGGTGTCCACTGATATTTTTATTTAATTCCTGTTTATATTCATAGTGAATGATGGAATTCGTATGTAATGAAATCCCTTGTAAAAGATCGCACTCACTTTTATGATTACACTCGTGTTCCAATTGATTTCACATCTCTAAATGAAGGTAACCTGAAGGAGTAAGTTTAGATTCCATGGATTTCGTCTCGATTTCCACTAATATCTCGTTGTTGTATTATGAGAAAAAGTGCATATGGGAGAGATCGAGATGACTCCATCGCAGACGGGTTCGTAGCTTTTCTTGAGGCCCTTTCCTTATTACTACTAAATTCCATTTTTGCTAGGCTTCGTTCCTTTAAGTTGAATTTAAACTGCGAGTCTCTACTATGGTTTAGGGTTTAGGTATTGATTTATCCTTAACATCTTATTGATAGGTAATTCTTTAGTTATGAAGTCCAATTTTAAAAATAGTGAATTTTATTGAATTGTTAACTTAGTTTTAATTTGAAACTTTATAATTTACTAAACAACTAGTACTTCATCATTGTTATGAATAGAAGTTTTCTTATATAAGGTATTAACATTATTACATTCTATGATTAGGGGTTGGAACTTCCTTAGTCTCTTGGGTTGAATGTCAGTTAGTCTTGGAATTCCTCCTTATGTCATCTCAATTGCCGTAAGTGGATCATTTACATACTGAATGCATATCATTGAAGGACTTCAATCAATCCATTAATTTTAAACACCACCATTTCTCTTCCATTGAATGGTATATGAAATTATCCATTTAATTGCTAAGAAAGACCATTTGTTCTGTTTTCATATAATGATTTACTGACATCACTTGACATGTTAGTTAGCGTTCTAGTTTAGACTTGTCGTTGCACAACCTGTGTTTCTTAGAGTGATCAGTCTTGCACCCTGCATACCAAAAACCCTTGGAGATAGTTAGTTTCTTGTCGAGATGTATGTACCCACACCTTGTTTAATGTTGGTAATTGCATCAACTAATTGTTATATGTTATTATAGCCAGACTATTGTCAGAATGTGTCATAGATGGTAGTTTCATTAATTAAATTGATTTGCGTTATTGTATTCATTCTTATTCTGCGTCAGTTGAATGTCGTACATTGCTTCCAGATGCTTGATGTAATCTTAGGTTAGGTCTTTATGTGTTGTGGCGTGAGTTGTAGGCGTTGCGTCTTCCGTTGTGTGGAAATGTTGAGTATTTTCATTATTACCTTCCTTCTTACACACACACAAAAAAAAAATTGCACTTGTTTTGTGAGTCTCATCGTCGTAACGAAGTGGGAGGTTACTACATTATATTGCGAATAAGATGGTCCTCGTTGACATGGACCAAGGTTATGAGAAGGATCTCCTTGAGTTTGAACTTGTGTTGCTAGAATATATTGGTCATTGATTTCTATACCTCTATTGGAATGGTTAGTGTGCTGCAAATAAGGAGAAAATAAAATGTTAATTTAATAATTTTAGTAATCTATATATCGAAATATTGTTGAAGAAAATTGATAAAGAATTATGGCACTCGAATACCTTAGTTGTTCTAAGTGAAATAGTTCTAATTGATTCTGTTGGTGGATGGATATTAGCTGGAAAATTTGGGAGAGGAGACACAGATCTAGTAGCAACAGGTAAAGGTTGAAAATTATCAACCAAATTGGCAAGAAAATTACTGTCACCCACAAATTCAGATGGCCTTATATTTTGAATGTCTTCGAGAACTCTACCATGAAGGTTTTCCAGCCTTCCTTCATGTTGCAATGTAGGAGTTCCATTTGTAGAAGACTCAGGGTTGTCATTTGAATCAAGGTTTCGAACATGATCATCTTTTGGAATATGAGAAGTTTCTGCAATGAAGACAACATTGTTATGAGATTGTGGAACATAAGAAATATCTAGAGTATGAAAATATTGTGGGAAAGAAACATTAACACGTATTGTTGTTCGCATGATAGCAGCTAAACTTCGATACTTACGACTATGGAGAAAATCATTTTGAATATTGTTTCGAGTGGTTCTTGTATAATACAAAGCTCTTCTACATTCATTTATTGCATCTTTGTTTTGTTGATACTGTAAAAGACAAATTTCATTTCTCCTGTCACATGTTGTCGGAGAACGAGTTCGTTTCATAATACATTTACTTGTGCCTCTAGTAGACATTTCTACAAAAGGAAAAAATACATCATGATTAACTTGGCATATATTGTGCCTTCAATAAACATTTATATCTTTAGTAAACAATTTTTACTATACATATATTGTGCATTCAGTAAACAATATTTATATCAATCCATATGACAATGATATGAAACTGAAAATTATCACAATTGAATATGAATATTGAATATCAATCCATAAGACAAGTAAAACATGTTTGCTAATATTATGAATTCTTTATTAAAAGGAAAAGTAGACTAAGCCATCAAATCTATTCCCAATGGTGGAATGTCATCAACAAAATCCATGTTTGGAAGTAGTGGGAAAACATTTCCATTTTCAATAAGATCATTGAACTGGTCTTGAAATGGAAATCTCAACTCAAAGTTTTGTAACATGGATACATTTTTCATATTTGTTGGGACACAAGAGCCGGTCATCAAATCATAGAACATGAGTGGAACTTCATTGTTCTTGCACATGAGCACTATCTTGTCCATTGTTCGAAATGGAAGATATCCAGGACATTTTATATTTATGTTTGTTGAAAGGTCTTACAACAAATTCCATTTGAATCCCTAGTCATCCTCAAAACACTCCAAACTTCGTTCAATAGATGGTTCACCAAATATAAAATTATCCACTTCTTCAATAGACCAAACAGAGGTGGAACCATCAATGATGAGGCATATAAGTTGGTTATTGTATAATGCCAATGACATACATCGTATGTCTGGGATCGGAACAAAAGAAAAACCCCACTGATTATTTAAAACACCCATCCAATATATTGTGTATCCATAGTAAGGGTAGTCTTCATAATCTTTATCCAAATACAACCAATAAATTTTACTTTTATAGACCACTGCCTTTTTTGGAGGTGTAGTGCCACCATAAGGAATGTTTGTACTCCTCCACACCCTGTCAAGGCTACTGCAAATGAAATAATTTGATTACATGTTGTTCGAAATATGTTTCAAAACAACCCATTCATATTTTCTAGCAGTGACATTTTCCAAGAGTGTAAAGAAACCCGAGTCTCCAACCCATATAGAACCTATGTTCTTGAATGACTTCAAAAATGGATTCATCACAAAATAATTCTTTGTAAGGGAGCATCTTGTTGGTAAAGACAAGAAAATCATGGATTGAACAGTGCATTCAATTGTATAGCTGGAATCTATAAATGGCACATGAAAACGACAAACACGACCAGTTTGATGAAGGTATCCTCCAACGAAGTAACCTTCCTTGCCATAGAGAAAAGGAATTAGAAAACCATATTCATTGCAGGAAAGTTGATGACAATGCGCGAGGAATGAAGGGGTTTGTAGAATAACATTCCAGTGTTTACAAACGCTTCTAAATCTTGTCAACACTGAAAAAGGGAGCCAATAAAATATCAGCTCCAAAATCTGGAATGGCAAACAACTCCATATGGTTGGATCCATAACGATGTCAAGAAGTTTCCTAGCACTGAAAAAATAGGAGTAAAGTGATTATAACTTTTATAGAATGAAATCTAAAACATAAAGCTTGTAAAATAAATCAACCACTTCTAGGCATGAAAGATTTTATTTCAATATAAATTCTAGGCATCAAGTGAATATAAATCAACCACTTGTGAATATAACTTCTAGGTATCAAGTGAATATAAATTTAATAAATCAAATAACCATTCTTTAAAAATGCAATGAAGATGAGGGCTTAATTTGAAAAGTGTGATAAATTTAATGACTATTATGGTCTCACTTTCATCACTGGTTTATTTATGAACTTGAAAGGTTTCATGGGAGGATCCAAACTTACATGATAAACTTGAAAAGCGTGATAAATTAAATGACTATTATGTTCTCACTTTCATTACTCACTTATTTGTGAACTTGAATGTTAAAAGAACTTTGACCATTTAATCTTCTTTTAAATTTCATTATTCTTCATTTAAATTCTTTTATGATGTCACATTCCTCCTGACTCATTTCTTTGTGAACATGAATGTAAAAAGAACTTTGATTATTTAATCTTCTTCTTTTAAATTTTATTGTTTTTCATTTAATTTTTTTCATCTTTTCTTTATACATCATTTTTTTTATAATGCTAATTTCAATTTTAATATCTAATAAATATATATTTCAATTAAAATTTTAAAATATTTAATTTTTGACTACAAATAAAAATCATAAAAATTTAAAAACATCACCATTTCAAAAGTTAAAAATTAAAAACATCCCCATTTGATGCAACTTAATCATGTAAGTCATATCTAGATTTTCATTTTCATCCTCAACCATGTAAAAACAATAAATAACCCTAATATTATTTACAAAAGCTAATTTCAATTTTAATATATAATAAATAAATATTTCAATTAAAATTTAAAAATATTTAAATTAAAATTTAAAAATATATAAATCATAAAAATTTATTAACACTAAAAATTAAAACTTTAACATTTAGGAGAAGACATGAAGAATTATAAATCATAAAAAAATATTAAAACTAAGAATTAAAACTTTAACATTTGGGATTTCAAACTAAAAATTAAAACATTTATTAAAACTAAGAATTAAAACATTTATTTTAACCTAAAACTATATCCATATTTTAGGTTATTATCATAAAACTATAAGCCATTATATTTCAGACTTTTTTCATTATAGGTTATTATAATATAGGGTTATAATGACAATATAAACCCTCCGGTTTAGGGTTTGAGATGATACAATATTCGTTTTTAAATGCTTACCAACGCTTTTTAAATGCTTTAATTACTGCATCACGGGCTTACTTCAGCACGAGCTGTTTGAAGAAATAAAATAATAAAATTTTATCTGATGATAATGTTTGTCTCAACGCAGAGGCATATTGAATTGGTTCTGTGGGGAACCTCCGTAGAATGGTGAAAGCACTCGATTGGAGAATTCAATGTATGTATAGCATAACTGAAGTAAAAATCATGCTGCATGTTCACACACATTTGACTACACTATTCATTACATAATCCCTGTCAGTCTACGCATGTGGTTTTTTCTTTTTCCGTTACATGCATTTGTTATACAACGTTTTTTCTTCTGCATGTTCTGTTATGTTCGTTACTTGTGATTTGTTATTATAGCAGATGATCTCCCCCTCTAGGCAAAATAATGAAAACAAGTTACCAGAAAACTGCATTTCTAGTTAGTACACAGATAGGAAATTCTGCTAACGATACTCATCCTTCCACCTGAAATAGTAATGATGAAGATCTCGGTTTCATCTGAGTCAGCTTTTAGGTCGAGAGCTTGGTAATTTAATACGTGAACTTCAAATTTTGGTAGTTCACTGTTATAGAGACAAGGATAATAGGAATTTTCATTTTCGAAATTCAAATATAGTACTAATTAGATATAAAACATAATTAGATATACAACAATATGCGTCATAATTAACCAACATTAGATATAAAACATATACGTTATTTACAAAGAATACAAAGAAAAATTCACCATTTCAACCAACCATTAAAACATTGGAGGCTAAGCTTAACCCAACGCGTTAATTTACTTTGTATGCAATATTTGCTTATTAAACACAAACGTATATGATGAACCATTCTCATTAATACACCACGTATAAAGTGAACAAAAGTATTAAGGAGAATACTTTTAATACTTTATACCAGAATACTTTATATTAACCTATCTACAAAATACTTAAAGGTTCATATTTAACAAAACTATTAAAAGTTCATCGCTGATTCTCGAGATAGGTTCGTTTTGTATTAAAGGTTCATATTAACAAAAGTATTCACTGATTTTATTCATCGCTGATTCTCGTTAATAGGTTCCTTAATATTAACGAGAATACTTTTTAATACTTTATACGAGAATAAGTTATATTAACCTATTTCTGTAATTTTTTCTCTTTAAACACAAACGTATATGATGAACTATTTTTAAAAAGAGATTGCAAAGAATATACACAACTTGTATAGTTTTATAAAATATTAACGCTGTTCCATTTGGCGTATCCAGACTCCATCGTTTATCTTTTGGATGCATTAACGAGGAAGAAAGGGGAATATCATACTGGTAGAAGATTTGTGCGGTACGTTTACAGGGAATGACCCAGCACCTTCTGGGCAGAGAACATCAAACCGAGCAAGGGAATGAGTTTAGTGCAGCAGCCATAAGTGTAACTGTGCAATTCCGCTCACTGTGGAAACAACGACTGCTCGGCTATGGGAAATTTACACGAAATAACAATACAACTATATATGAATTCAAACTATGGTAATTGATAAATTGTTTATATTGATTATGCAGGCTTTGAGTAACGGTATTTTGAAAAGCGCAGATCATCAAGCTGTTGTAAATTTGAGTGTTCGAAGACAATCCATAGTGACTTTCTACAACCCCCATCTAGACTCCATCGTTTATCCTTTGGATGCATTAACGACGACGAAGGGGGGATGTCATACTGGTAGAAGATTTGTGCGGTACGTTTACAGGGAATGACCCAGCACCTTCTGGGCAGGGACATCAAACCCAGCAAGGGAATGAGTTTAGTGTAGCAGCCAGAAGTGTAACTATGCAATTCCGCTCATTGTCGAATCAACGACTGCTCCGCTATGGGAAATTTAAAATGCTCGGACCATTTTTCATTGGCGCGGGGGCTTGTCCAGTCCGTTTAATGGCGTAGGCAGTTTCTATGCAAGTATAATTTAAACTATTGTGCACGTATAATTTTATGAGTACATACCTGTTCCAGAAAACGCCGCCGAGTTAGATAATCAAATGCTCCTTCAAGACTGATGTTGTTGCCTTTGAGATCAGGGCCGAGATACTTAAGAGACCTACACATATACATTAGGAAAACATTAGCGTGCAAGCGGTTGTCTCTAATTCATGCATGGGACTGTATATAAATTTTACCCCACTGTAATTATTTACTATAATACTTCTTTTGCCTTCATGTGACTGAGTCTAAATTAAAAAACTTCAATTAGCAAATGTTTACAGAATGGGTGGCTCAGAGAATGCTTATGGGTGGCTCAGAGAATGTGTGGCAGTTCAGGTAGTGCGTGCATGCGGCTGTCTATAAACTGCCCTTCAAATTCCCAAACCCTCACATAATGTGTGGTGGTTTAGGTCGTGGAATGTTCATAATGTGGGAGGTAATGTGTGGAGGTGGTGACATGCATACATATTAATCATTGAACGTGTCAATTATATATGCTCACAGTAATTTTTTAAGTATTCTTAGGTAAATGTAAAAAAGTAAACATGTTAACGGATGTCTTTATAAATGCAAGGAAGTTATGAGCAATAAATGTTCATTGATTTTGGAGGACAACTAAGAATATGCCAGCCTATCCATCAGATTAGGGTTTAAGGTTAAAAGATCATTAATTGTGCCCATTGCCAATAGGTGTACATCTATCCGCTTAATTAATTTGAGTGGTTGTACATGCGAGAGACTCATTATTTTGAGTGGTTGTACACGTGAGAGACTGCAAGATGGAACAAGTTGAAATCCTCGTTTGAGTCTTCGAGCATGTCTCAAAGGATGTTCCTTAAAAGCAAGTCAAATGCATGCACGATAAGTGAAGGAGAGAGTGTCTCTTCTTATCTTGACAGGATGGGTCAACTAAATGATGTTGGTAATACAATATCAAATGATGAATTAGTAGCTATTGCTTTCAATGGTTTCTCTAATGATTATGAAATGTTTGTAAGAAGTATTGCTCATAGAGAAACGATGCCCTCATTTGAGAAGTTGCATGACCTTTTCTTATCCCGGGAGATGAGCAAGAAAGAAAAGAATCATAAAAATTCAAAGAATGTTGCTTTGTGGTTCAAGACAAAGAAATCTGGAAAGAAGTGGCAGAAAAGGAAAGGAGGAAGTACCCCTCAACAACCATCCAATGGGGGTGAGTCTTCTTCATCTAGACTATCCTAAAATGAAGTTTGAGGGTGAAAAGGAACATTATCAACATCAAGGTAAGCATCAATCCAAATCTCATCAAGTAAGTCTACTAATGGTAACTATGTTAATGGAACTAATGAGTTCTTAAAACAATTTTAAAATTTCTCCTCATTATAGATACCTTTCTGTTAATGATTCTCGCAAATATGTGTGGTATATTGACTCTGATGTAATAAGGAAAATGACACCTCATAAGGATATATTTGCAAATATTCAAGACAGATCAAGAGAATCAGTGCTCTTGGGTGATGATCGAGCCCATGAAGTACAAGGAATAGGCTAAATTTCTATTCGAATGCCAAGAAGAGGTATTGCAGTAATTAAGAATGTTTTGTTTGTTCCTGGTCTTAAAAAGAATATGTTTTCAGTAAGTGTTGTTACTGACCAAGATATGGATATTAAGTTTGGAAAATGTAGTTGTATTGTTATTAACCTTAAGGATAATAAGGTGATCTGCAATGGTGTCAGAGATGGTGGTCTATACAAAGTAATTGCAGGTATTGTTGAACACAAAGCGTTGGTGCACGATGACATGTATCACTGGTAGAGTTGTGGCACATGAGGTTTGGTCATATAAATTTTAACAGTCTCAAGAAAGTTCAGAAGATGGTAAGAGGTATGCCACAATTTAATGTTACCAGAGGAGTTGTATGTGATGCTTGTGCCATGAGAAAACATCATAGTGATCCCTTCTTCACAAATGATGAGAAAATTGTGAGGAAAGCATTAGACCTTATTCACTTTGATGTGTGTGGACCGATGAGTACTCCTTCTATTTCTGGCTACTTGTACTTTGTTACCTTTATTGATGATGCTACTAGGAAGTGTTGGATTTCTTTCATGAAACATAAAAGTGAGGTGTTTAATAAATTTTGTGAATTTAAAACCTTGGTAGAAAATTAAACGGGTCATAGCATCAAGATATTAAGGAGTGATAATGGGGTAGATTACAGGTCTCATGAGTTTATTTCTTTTTATAAGAGGTCTTGGATTAAGAGGGAGTATTGTATTCCCTATACTCCTCAACATAATGGACTAGCTGAAAGAAAAAATAGGAGCATTGTTGAAACTACGTGGTGCATGTTGGAGCAGTTTGGTATGCCATGGTTCCTTTTGAAAAAAGCATGTCTTAATGTTGTGCACGCATTGAACATGTGTCCTCATAAGTCATTGAGGGAAGTTACACCTAAGGAGGGATTTTATGGAGAAAATCCTTTTGTTCATTATTTCAGAATGTTTGGTTCTCCAACATATACTTATATACCTTCAGATATGCGAACAAAACTTGAACCTACTAGAAAAAACAAGTTTGTTTTTTGGGTATGGTGATCAACATAATGGATATATAATCTATATTCCTAGTGAAAGGAGAACCATACTTTGTATGGATATTATTTTTGATGAATTTGGTTATAAAATGACATCTAACACCCTCGGTATTGAACTTCAGCCAGATGTGCCAAAAGGTAGTGATAAAGCAGAGGTCAAGGAAAGTAAAGATGTTATAAGCGATGACATAAAATAGGATCAATAAGATGAAGTGACAGAAGATCATGAGGAGCATCAAGTAGCAACAAGGGGAGTTTCCTATGTGGATAAAGAGACTAGCAAAAGGATTGAAAGATGAAAACAACCCGAAAGTGTCTCCTCCCAGGAGATCTTCACAACCCAGAACTCCAAATAGAAGGTATGAAGCTAATCTTGTTTCATTGATAAGTGACTTGATTGATTTTGAGCCCAACACATTTAATGAAGCTTCAAATTCTACATAGTGGATTGAAGCTATACAAGAAGAATATGGCAACATCATGAAGAATGATGTGTGGGACCTAGTTCCACTTCCTAGAAAAGAAAGAAATTCATTAGAAGTGGATGGATCTTCAAGTTGAAATATAAATATGATGGTTCCATTGAGAAGTATAAGGAAATATTTTTGGAAAAAGGCTTCAGTCAAAATCCCGATATTGTCTATTATGATGCCTTTAACCTTGTTTCACAGTATATTACCATAAGGAGTGTTCTTTCCTTAGCTTCGAGTAATAATTGGAATCTTCACCAGATGGATGTGAAGATGACTTTCTTAAATGGTGTTATGCAGGAAGAGGTCTACATACAACAACCTTAGGGATTTGAGGCTCCTGGTAAAGAAGATCTTGTGTGCAAATTGAAGAAGGCCTTGTACAATCTTAAACAAGCTCCTCATGCATGGTACACTTGTATTGATGAGTGGTTTCATTAAAATGGTTTAAAGAAATCATCACATATACTTTTTGCATGATGGTGATAACATTTTTATGGTTGTTTTGTATGTAGATGATCTTATTCTAACTGGAAATGATGATGGTTTAATTCTTTGGTTGAAAAATGAATTGTGTGAAGAATTTGAGATGAAGGATTTGGGTCCCCTTCATTATTTCCTTGGTTTAGAAGTGTGGAAGGATGAGAATCATATTGTTGTGAATCAAGCTAAATATGCTATGGTCTTAAAATGATTCAGAATGGAGAAATGGGTGAAATCATGAAGATGGGTTACACTTTTGCTTATTTTATGAGAAAGAAAACTATATTTTCACAAGTTCTTCAACTTCCAGCATACAAAAATACTTTTTTTATTTAGAATTTCACTTTATAGTAAAAATAAAACTTGGGAAGAATTTTGTTAGCTTTCCAATGACTATTTTTCAATTTTTTTTTTATCACGATTTGATATGTCAATTTGACAATTGTTTAAAAATATATTCCTTAAACATGAAAGGAATGATAATGAGTTACTTTTTCCTACACCAATGTATCTATTATTAAAATTATTTTTTTAAGAAACAAAATATATTGCAACAATCTGCAGAGACTCTATTTTATTATGACTATAATTTTGAATCTAACGGATGAATATTATAATTTCTAGAATTTTTTTAAGTTGACCAAGATGAAAACGTTGCTGATTTTAAACACATGTTTTTCTACACCTTGTATCTATCTTAATTTTTACATAAAACTAAAATTTAAATATACCATTTTGAAAAGAACAGTTTAAGGATTATGAAAATAGTTTTTTCTAAATTTTTCACTGTATATTTTTAGAGATATCGATATTTCATTTCACCGAATCATAATGTCTGCTGAAAATATTATGCTGTGATTTAAAAAAAAATTAAATAAAATTAGATAAAAATAAAGAAAATGAAAACAAATTATAGGAATTGAAAGTAGATTCAATTTTGGAAATGCTGGTGTCATTTTCGAAACCAAATTCTCAGTATTTGGTCCGCAACCTCCAAAGTTTAGGTAAGCTTAGGGAAATTCTCTGGTTTTTGTTTTCAGTCCCAATTTCATGTTTTTGGCCAAAATAATCTTTCAGCCGGAAAAATATTATTTCGGCCGAAAGACTAAATTCTAACGGAAACCGTCAAAACTGAACGGTTTCCAAGGTTTTCGGTCGAAATCGTGTTGAGCGAATTCCGTCGGTCGAAAAAAATGAAAAGACACGTCGTATCGTTTCATTCCATGCAAAATTGTATCAATAGGCTTTTGACTGAACACATTTAACACAATTCATTGGATGGACAGACATATATGAGCTCGGGGATAGGGATTTCAATGCATTTCTATTAGTGATTGCAACTGTATTCTTTTCTTTTTTTATTTCTTCCCTCTGTTCCATAGGCTTAATCGAAGGATCAATATCGATACATGATGGTTTTCTAGAGCACCTAAACAAAGTTTCGAATGATCTTTTTGGTTTTTGTTGAATAAGGTAATTGATGTTTGTTCAAGTTTTTATTGGAATAACAATTTATATGTTGAAAGATAAATGTTGAACATTTTTTCAAGGTGAATTCTTTGTTGAACATATATTTTATAGATAACTATAAAATTCATGCGAAACAAAAGTTTGTGCAAGAAAAAAATTGATCGTACTCGAGACGATACTCGCCAAAACAAACAAAGAAAATAGCTTTAGTGGAGAAAGAAACGAGAACGTGCAAATATTAAATAAAGAAACAATGATAATGTCAATAGAGATTTTCAACAAGAAGAAGTTCAACCAGGTATTCATGCACATATGATGATCGAGCACATGACACACATTGTGATTGTATTCAAAAAGTACAGAATTCAAAGTATAGAATTCAAATTTAAAATATTATAAACAATTTGATGTTTTTCAAAAAACATAAATAGATTTGTCTCATAATGTTGAAGAAGACGTTGAAACCGAAATTGAAACATAAGGCGTTGAAACCGAAATTGAAGCAGAATACGTTGAAACCAAAATTGAAGTAGAAGACCAATCACCTATAGGTATTTACATAAATTTAGATAATACGAGATGAACACTCAAGTATATATAGTTTAGTGAATTTGTGTTCGGGTTATGTTTTTTAATATAAACTTTAAATTGAAATATGTAGGGGAATGTATCAACATTGATGATGAAATATTAGAAAATGTTGATATTGACAAATTTGGGAAGAAAAAAGTTAAGCATTATATAAGATATCGAACTAAGAATATGTATAATACTTTCTTTAAAGATGAATTAATAACAATACAAGCTCAACGTTTACTTTGTCTAATGAAGTCAAGAAAGTTAAAAGAAGCTACATCATTATTGGGTATTCAAAAGTCGACAAATGATACAATGGTGAAACATAATGTCTTTAACAATATAACTAGTGTATTAAAATCTTTTGGAAAATCTCGAAAAGAAGATATCCGTGTTACACGTAGAGCGATACAAACAATAGTTGTTTCATCTAGCAATATAAAAGATCGTTTGACATGACACATGGTAAAAACGATGGGAACGTCAAGAAAAACATTGCACAAACATAGAAAATTTTGATTGCAAATAGATGTAAATTATGAATTGGCTTGTTGGATAGTGATTTCTAGACAACCCTACAAAGATTGAATTGCAAAAAATGTTAAACAATTGGCCCATAATTGTTGGTTGGAAGAATATCGTGTTTCACCACATAAAAGGGATGTGTTTCAACGAAGAATAGAATAAAAACAATATGAAGAACATCCAAAACATATATTGCCAATGACACAAATAGAGTTGTTCAATAAGTTCAAAGAAGAGCACAAAGAAGTTAAAATTTCCATCAATATATTTGTGCAACAAAAACCATGGTTTGTTAGACCCATCACTGTTCGTGACACTTGTTGTTTTCATTATCATGTGGAATTTGAGTTGTATTACAACACTTTTTTGGATGTTGGTAAAATTTTATGGCCAGGTTCACCTTCTCCTTCCACATTATGTGTTTTTATATCTGAAATTCTATGTGAAAGAGAAGATGATGATTTATTTTACAAAAAAAATGTGTTGGTGGAAATAAATGTGATCGTTTTGGAAATCTAAGTTTGTTTCATTCAAAATATCACATTGATATGAATGATTGATCATTTTCTAATATAAGAGTCAATTGGAAGAGATATGAATATATCAACAACACGAATCCACATTCTTCAAATGTTATTTCCAAAAGGATTGATTTGAAGGTAGATAAAATCTGTGTGATAGATATTTTGAAGAAGTTTGAGGAGTAAATCTATAAATACACCAAGCATTCACATAGATCTCGATAACAAGATCTACAATTCAAACAATCCTGTGAAGTGTTTCCATCGGGGACAGTTTTGTCTGTAGTTGATTTTGCAGAGAATTACACATTC
>ML801028.1:368481-384583 GCA_009831015.1 Picea engelmannii
TTTAGAAGTGTTAATCATTAGAATTAAATTGTAATTAATAGATCTATTCTCTAACAAAGTTAAGGAAATTAATACAACCTTGCCTAAAGTCAGGTGAAGACCCTTACAAAAATGTGGGTTTATGTGAATAGTACTAAACCATAACCTGCAAATTGTTTTCCTAATGTAATTATATTTCATACATGATATCTGAGTTGTACAAGGGATATGTGTTGTTCCTTGGCATGTCTAAAACATAATTCTTGAATGCATACCTCCTCCTTTGAATTTCACATTGGTTATCTTCTTCCTTTAGTTTTTTTATTGTAACCAATTTATTTAACAGATCTCATATGTATATCCTTCCTTAAGTTTTTTTTTATTAGTTAAGTGCATCTATGTAACCAATTTATTTAACAAATCTCATATGCCTATCTTTCATTTAGTTTTTTTATTAGTTAAGTGCAGATCTATGATCTCATATGCCTATCTTTCATTTAGTTTTTCCTTTAGATTTTTTATTAGTTAAGTGCAGATCTATGATCTCATATGCTTATCTTTCCTTTAGTTTTTTTTATTATTTAAGTGCATCTATGTAACCAATTTATTTAACAGATCTCATATGCCTATCTGTCCTTTAGTTTTTTTTATTAGTTAAATGCATCTATGTAACCTATTTATTTAACAGATCTCATATGCCTATCTTTCATTTAGTTTATCCTTTAGTTGTTTTTATTAATTAAGTGAATTTATGATCTCATATGCCTATCTTTCCTTTAGTTTTTTTATTAGTTAAGTGCATCTATGTAACCAATTTATTTAGCAGATCTCATATGCCTATCTTTTCTTTAGTTTTCCCTTTAATTTTTTTTATTGGTTAAGTGCATCTATGCAACCAACAAGGTCATTAGTAACTAGAAAAAGAAATAAATCTTTTAATATAAAATAAATCTACCAAAATTATTTGATGATCTGCAAATAGAATCATATTTTTGACAATCCATAGTGAACATAAAATGAAACATTTAAATTAATACATACTTTTAATATAAAATTAATCTGCTAAAATTATTCTGCCAAAATTATTTGATGATATGTCAATAGAATCATATTTTTGACAATCCATAGTGAACATAAAATGAAACATTTAAATTAATACATAGCAAAAAAATATTTAAGAGTTTCATCATATTTTTGACAATCCACAGTGAACATAAAATGAAACATTTAAATTAATACATATCAGAAAAGTATTTAAGAGTTTGATGCTTAATTTTGTAACATCCTGCTCTTGTGCACACTGAGCGAACTTACTCCTTGAGGACACTTGCTTGCAAGTGATCCAGATTATCTTACCATTGACCATTGATTATTATTATGATTCGTTATGGATGTGATTATATGTTATTTTGTTGTATTGACTTAGACAAGTGCTATTGACATGGTTTTCCTGAGTGTACAGGATTTTTGACCTCGAGGATGCAGAGGCATCGATGGAACCCCTTGGACTCTGGATCGAGTCGGGGAGTGAACTATTGGGGTTTGATTGTTTTATATGTATTTTAGTGCATCTGATTAGATGATATGATTATGGATATATTTATGACATGATTCGTTGATGATGAAGGCTAACGATATCTTGCCGACCAGACTCACATGTGGAGTAGAGGGGTCACGTTCGACTACCAAAGATGTTGAGGGAGAGGTGTGGACAACAGCCCTGCCATGGCTTACTAGCACTCCCGATGTGGCTCGAACTGTAGGTTAACGATTACCTAGTTTGAGAGGACCCACGATGTCATGAGGGAAGACTGCGACAGTCACTCACGATGATTCTAAGGGGCGTGCAATAAGGCAAGGGCCTATTCCTTAGAAGCCCTTAGTCTCCCATAAGATCACCTAGCGGAGTATTGACTCCAGGGGTTTTTGATGTCTACCAAGTTAGTCAAGAGGCGAGTGGCACCCTTGGAGCACGTGGTGCATCTTGAAGGGAAAGTCGCATAAGAAAAATGGAAAGAGGCGAGTGGCACCCTTGGAGCATGTAGTGAGTCCTGAAGGGCATGTTGTGCAAGAGAAACAGAAAGAGGTGAGTGGAACCCTTGGAGCACCTAGTGTGTCCTGAAGGGCACGTCACATTGTTATTTAATAATTGGATAAATCTAGATAGCTTTAGGAGGAATAACATGTTAAGGAATATTTAAAACTTTTCCCTTAATAAAAATGTTACCCACCCTAGGAAAATAAAGTCTAGGTCTAAATTATACTTGTGATAAATTTTTTATCAATTTATTTTATATATATATATATATATATAAACATAAAAATAGAATAAATAATAATGATAATCTTCTTTAATCTTTTGATAAGAAGGGGGTAAGCAATTAAATTGATTTATAAAAACCTTTGGGATACAATTTAAAAAAAAAGAGGGAAATAATTGTTTTACTATTTTATGCTAATTAAAATTTATTCATTAAAAAAAAGGGAAAAAGGGGTAAGTTTCTACACATGCCTGTTTAAGTTTAAATGAAAAGGGAAGGAGGGAAATCTAATATAATTAGGAAACTAGGAAAAAACGGAAACATAAAAAGAAAGGGGGAAACACAAGGAAAAAGAAGATAGTCTAACTTAATAAGGTATCTAGCATTTAAGAACTCTCTAATTTAAACTCAACTAGTAAATTTAATAAGAGGGGAAGTCATTAAAACTTGTAAGGGGATATTGGGACACCTAGGAGAGATTCTAGCAGTGCCTTTAGGTGAGTGAGGGAAATAAGGGTAATTATTTAATTAATGAAATTAATTTATGGAGGAATGAAAGGGATGGGTGACACATGTACGGGGAGGATTTTTATGAATTAATTTATTAAACATTAAATTAAATGGGATTTTGGGAAAATAAATGACTCTGAAACTCTATATAATGGAGGGAGGAGAAGGATGGTGGATCTCTCTTCTATTTGGTAATGTTACGCTGCATAAATTTATACTTGAATGATTTAGCTTGTTGGAGTTGGTATACCCAGCTTGGTGAGGAGTGGTAGCTCGGCCTTGCGAGACGAGCTGGGAGCTAGCTGATTCTCTGGTCAATGTGTGTGGCCCCTTTGTGGCTCAGGGGGTTGAGGGGGAAGAAGAGTACCCCTAGTGTTAGCTGGGAGGTACCGGTGAAGTCTCATTTGTCGGGAAGTGGGAGTTGCACGAGGTGTGCGGTACATCAACTTAGAACGGGCGATTGGGCAACGATACGCTTCCTTATTTCTGCATGGTGGATTGTTAGTATGAATTATGCTTTTAGTTCTGTATGTTTAAATGGGTAAAGAAAATGTTTGTCTTATCATTCTAGTTGATGACTGAATTTTCCCCAGAACTTTTAGCTCAATGTTGATATACCATGGCCTTCGATCCCTACATGTCTTGACCGTCCTATGTTTGATTGATTGTGGTAAGTGCGGTTTATTTTTTCCTTTGTCCCTAGCTCATCATTCCACGCCTGAGAAGTTGGCCAGGAGCCTGATCTACGATTGTCGCTTCGGTGTTAATAGACCTATGGATCTCAACGCCCTACTTTTAGGTGCATGGACGATGAGCAAAGGATGTTCCTACCATTCATCTAACCTTGTTGTTGATCCGGGATTGAGTGAGTCTTTCATCTTGTTGTGTTGATTATCTCTGAGGTGTTTTTACTTCCTGCAGCTAACCACTTTGATCCACTGCGTTGATCCCTGTGTTTAATACCCTTTCTAGCTTATTATTTAAGGTTGATTTTTTAATATTTCTCCTGGCGTTTTTGTGTGATTTTCCTTACTTCTGGTCTGCCTTTACTCTACGATTTTACTCTAAGTTTCCTGTTTTCCATGGCTTTTAATCTCTGCATTTTTTTTTCTGAACCTTAGTTATTGAAGACGATCTTAGCCTGCGTGGTACACTTAATTGACAACATTTTTTTACTGAGCCTTTCCTCGAATGACAACCAACGATTTTACATTCGTTGTCTCTATTCACAATTTATATTCAACAATTTTTTTTATTATTTATAGTTAAAGATGGGTCAACGAATTCTGGTGATATTTACCCACGATTTGTATTACTTACCCAGAGATTTCTGTAAAACTTAGACTATGTTTTTTCTATGCGAATAATGGTGTTCTATATTGTAGTGGTGGTTTTTAATGGTAGCGAATTCTTCTTGATGATTAACAACATTTTTTTTAGTTATTATGCCAATTTTAACAGTGAAATCATGCCTTGGATGGTAGCGAAATTTCTCACTGAATGCTGGTGATATCATGTCGATTTTGACAGTGAAATTGTGCCTTGGATGGAAGCGAAATTTCTCACTGAATGTTGATGATATCATGCCGATTTTGATAGTGAAATTGTGCCTTGGATGGCAGTGAAATTTCTCATTGAATGCTGGTGATCTCATGCCAATTTTTACAGTGAAATAGTGCCTTGGATGGTAGTGAAATTTCTCACTAAGTGCTGGTGATCTCATGCCAAAATTGACGGTGAATTCATGCCTTGGATGGCAGCGAAATTCCTCATTAAATGCTGGTGTTTTTATACCATTATTGAGAGAGAATTCGTGCCTTAAATGGCAATAGATTTCATCTTGTTGCCCGTGTTTTTATACCATATTTGATTGCATTTTTTTTCTTACCATAACCGACAGAATTGGTTGTTGCGTTGACTGAGTGTTTCCCATGAACAAATGCATTTTTCTCCCTGTGATTGACCATGTGTTTACCATTCATTGTACGTGTTTTATATTTACCTAACAACGATATCCTTCCTTATTTTGAAAACCAACTAATGGCTCTGTGATTGACCGCCAACAATTCAACATTTATTTTAGAAGCTATCTATTGCCTCTGCGTTTTGATTGATAGTAGAATAACATTTATTTAGATAGATACCATCTTTCTTCTACATGGATTGCATTTGGAATGACGTGTGCTATGCACGACGAATTCTTGGATAGCGTTTGAATTTTTGAAATGGTGTCAATTTCATTTACATCTAGTGTGATTGCTGACAACCAATCTTGACAATAACTTTTAAATTTTGATAGATAATTTAAATTTGAGGGTGAATCTATGGAAAACAACCTATATTATAATAGTACTAAACCACAATTTTACAATCAGTAGTGATAGCGATTTTTCTATTACTTCTTACCACAACAATTTTATATCCATTATGTTATGACACTGCATTTTTCATGATAAATCTAAACTGTTCAAGGGATAGCCACTATTGATTGTTTAAATCAAATATTGTTTTAAGGACAATGACTTATGTGTATAATGACAATCCTTACCCCCAAATTCCAACGAAATACTTGATTGAAGACTCACAACATTACACCTACCTTCGATATGTGGTTATGTGAGTAATCTGTCGTTACAATTGCGCTGAAGGGTTTAGGTTCAGTATACAAGTTTCAGTTTGTTTAGCGAGTCCACAAGATAAGAGAATTCTCAGGATACCAATTTAATTCAGTCTTCTAGATGGAAATATCACATACCTACACATAACAATTAGACTACAATGTTATAGTCATCTTTGTCAAATGTTTAAAGGGCAGTGTAGATCCTTGAATGTGAAGCATTTTACTTTTTAAGTGCTTTAGTCCACCCTTGATAACTTCTGTGATAATAGTAACTTTGTGCAAAGTAGGTCACATGATGGGTCACACTATGATAATGATAACCATATGATAGTTCACTCCTCAGCACTTCAGCATCTCGCTTAGCCAATAATGGTTTTTGTTGTTGGCAAGGAAGTGTAATAGCTTGCGTTATTTTTAACTGAATAATGTTATCTTGCATCTTGTTGACCTGTCACTTGAGGGCGTAGGCGTAGTCTTCTTGCCATTTATTTCATCCCCTAGAGCATTGGATTTTCTAGAGTCCATGGTCTATATAGGTTAGGCTGTGCCAGGATTATCACTGCACCTATCGCCTGGGGATGGCATGATCCCTAACTAGGGGATCATGGCACGCCCTATTGGGTAAAGGTGAATGATAATTTGGCCAGGGTTTGTGCTACCTATTGCGGGTGTTGGTGATCGTGGTACATTGTTGATGGCACTTGGGTTGTAACACCTCTAGGTGTATGGTCGTATGCCATAGAGGTTCTAGTTACTGGGCATCAAGGCCGTTGTGTCAGATTTGAGATGTTGTCTCTTAGCTTGTAGGCATCTCTTGTTTGCGTCGGGCGAGTAGTCATTCCTCCTTGTTGTTCTGTGCACATTTTGCCCAGTTTCTCTTGTGCCAACGCTTGAAGTCATTGTTTCTTGTTGCATGGATTGCCTGCTTGCGTTCATTGATAGTGGTGTGTTTAAACTATTGTCGTCGTCGCCTTCTTGCCTAAAAAAAAAAAAAATCACTTTTGCATCGCTAGTAGTCGTAACTAAGGGGTCGTTACACATGGTATCAGAGTGGATTCAACCCTGTGACTATGGATCGCCAGGCTTTCCACTGCAGTAAAACTGTGAGTTTTTACTGTTGCATTAATTAAAAACCTTAAGGTGTCCATGTGGTGATCACATTTAGAGGACGCCTCAGAGGTTGGCAATGTGGTGCCATGGAAGGAGGTGCGACGCTTCCAGAAGTTCCCACACCCTTGGATTCAAACCCCCAAGGGGAAGAACAAGTGCTTGGACTAGAATCCCTTGTAGTAAGGGATGATGATGGCCTTACAAGGCCCTTCTAGGTAATTTCAAGGGCCTTGATTCATTATCAATACTGAGATGAGGCCAGGGCACCTGTACACTTGAGGGTCCACAACACTCCCTAGCTAGTACCGATAACATCCACCAAGAACTCAAGAGAGTTGATTTCTCGAGTCTACGAGTGTCACGGATGGTTGTGTTGTCGAGGAACAGTTGTAGAGAAAGGCATTGTGCTTCACGCTTCACGATTTTGACCTCCAGCATGAAGGTCCTCATGGTAGTCTTTCAACTAAAGGGGAGCACTCTTCTATGGTGGAAGATGCTCCTGCCACAATTGAACATGACCATTGAAGACATATCATGGGAACTGTTATAGGAACGGTTCCATGAGAGGTGCCTTTTGATGAATTCATTGAGTGCCAACTCAACGAGTTCAAGCGCCTTACGACCAGGCAGTCGTACAGTGCCCGAATACGAGGATTATTTTTGGAGTTTCTTCGATATGCTCTGCACCCTCACTGGGAAACTTAAGGTCAACAAGTTGGTGTTGGCCTTAGATTTGGAATTCAGCTTCTACTTCAGGTACCAAGATTACTGGACCGAAGAAAGTATGTTGGAATATGGGGAGCCACATTTCCAGTGCGACTTCCCAGTGAAGAGGACTAGATCATCTAGATCAGTCTGACCCACCACAATGGGAAATTTGGGCAAGGCCCATCAGATTCATGCAATGGTGAATAACTGCCAGGAAGAGCACCAGTCGACTGTGCTCAAGACGTTAGGTACCGTCGCTAACCAAACCATTAGTATTTTGATAGATCCTTGTGCTCCTGAGAGTTTCATTTCTAGTGCAACGCTAAAAAGGATTAACGTAAAGGCAGTCGAACATGATGAGTTTAGCTTCGTAGAGATGGATTCTGGAGCCAAACAGAAGGTTGGAGGAAAGGTTATCGGCTGTACCCTCAACCCGGGAGAGTTTGTCACCAGGGACAACTTGTACATCACAATATTAGGATCTTATGATGTCGTGATTGGTATGTACTGGTTGGAATCGGATGAGACAATACTCAAATGTAAGACAAAACAGTTGAGCTTGGTAGATGATGAGGGACAAGAATGCGTGATTGTAGTTCGAAACCAGGGAGTTTCCCTAAGGTTCATCTCTTCCTTGCAACTACAGAAGAGCATGCACAAGGGATGCAAGGTTTATGCAATCCTTACGTTAAACGAGAAGGGAGTAGCAGAAGGTCTAGAACACCTTCCGGTGGTGAGAGAGTTTGCAGACCTCTTTCTGGAAGAGTTACCTGGGATTCCACTAGAGAGGGAATTGGAGTTCATTATAGACCTAAAACCAGGGACTGAACCGATAAAAAGAACTCCTTATCAAATGTCGACCTCGGAGTTACAGGAGTTGAGAATGAAACTAAAAGAATTATTGGACCTGGGACTGATACATCCAAATGTGTCACTGTGTGGTGTGTCTGTTATTTTCATACGAAAGAAGGATGGGTCATGAAGGCTCTGCATTGACTACATCAATTGAACAAGGTAACGATCAAGAATCAATATCCGTTGCTAAGGATAGATGATCTGTTTGATCCAATGAAGGGTGTGACAGTGTTCTCAAAGATCGATTTTTTATCACGGTATCACTAGTTACGGATCAAGGAGGATGATGTCCCTAAGACTGCCTTTAAGACGAGGTTTGGACATTATGAGTTTATTGTTTTAACGTTTGGACTGACAAACGCCTCGGGGGTATTTATGAGTTTGATGAACGAGGTGTTCTATGAGTACTTGGACAACTTCATCCAAGTATTCATTGACGATATTTTGATTTACTCTCAGACGACGGAGGAGAACAACACACACTTGTGCCTGGTACTACAGTGTCTGGGAGAGCACAAATTGTATGGGAAGTTGTCCAAATGCTCCTTTTATCAATCGAAGATTCACTACTTAGGGCATGTCATCTTCGATGAAGTTATCTTCATGGATCCAACAAAGGTCGAGGCTATTATGGAATGCCCTACGCCGACGAATGTCCCGTAAGTGCGTAGCTTCATGGGTTTAGCGGGATACTATTGATGGTTCGTCGAAGGATTTTTGAAGATATAAAATCCGATCACAGAATTGTAGAAGAAGAACAATAAGTTTGTTTGGACCGAGAAATGCCCAGAAGCATTTGGGAGGCTCAAGGACCTACTGAAAATGGCGTTGATACTAAAGGTCCTTGACATGGATGCAGACTTCTTAGTATGCACTGACGCATCCAAGGAAGGCTTAGGCAGAATCTTGATGCAAGATGGTCGAGTGATCGCTTACATCTCAAGGAAACTGAGAAGGCATGAGGAGAACTATGCGACGCACGATTGGATTTGTTAGCCATCGTATATTCCTTGAAGGTTTGGAGACACTACCTTGTTGGATGTAAATTTGAACTAAAGACAAAACACTGTGGACTACAACACATCTTTATGCAAAGCAACCTAAACGCGCGACAAAGAAATTGGTCGGAATTTCTTAGCGAGTACGACTTCAAGATTACTTACATAAAATGCACAGTGAACCGAGTGGTAGTTGCATTGAGTCAGAGACCACACATATTTTCGGTGTAGTCTCTTTAGACAAATATACGTGAAAATATTCTAACTTTATAGCGTGAGGATGACTGGTACAAAGAGGTCGAGGGTTTTATTGGACAAAACACAATGATGGTACCAATATTTGTAGGATTTACATTTGACGATGATGGATTATTGAGGTTTAAAAATCAGATTTACGTACCACCTAACGACAATTTGAGGAGCTTGATCCTAAGCAAGGCTCATAGAGAAGTATAGATGGATCACCCGGGAGTTATGAAGATGAGGGCGGACCTTAAACCCTTATTCTTCTGGAAGAGAATGAAGGTATACATAGTCAACTATGTGGACAAATGTCTAGAATGTCAGTAGGTAAAGGATGAACATAGACACCCGACAGGATTACTATAGCCACACGCTATTCCGGAATCAAAATGGGAGGTTATTTTGATGGATTTTATTGTTGGATTGCCACTGACGACAAGGATTCATGACTTGATTTTCGTAGTAGTAGAATCTCTGACGAAGAGTGCTCACTTTATTCCTGTGCGTACGACGTATCAGGCACCTGACATAGCTAGAGTGTTCATCAGTGATCTTGTGAGGCTGCATGGCATGCCTATGAGGATTATATCCAATCAAGGATCGGTGCTTACTGGGCAATTTTGGATAAATTTCCAAGAATCCTTGGGAACCCAACTTAACTTTAGTACTACGTATCACCCGGACACTGACGAGCATACCGAACGAATGAACCAGATATTGGAGGACATATTGAACATGTACGTGATGGACCAACAATAACATTGGGAATAATTATTGCCACTGGTGGAATTCCCTTATAACAACAGTTACCAAAGCACCATTAAGATGGCACCTTTCGAGTTTCTTTATGGGCGACCCCGTCAGACGCCTTTGAGTTGGGATCATCTTGAGGATAGGGTCCTGGTGGGACCATAAGTGATCCAAGAAATGGAAGAGAAAATTCAAACAATAAGACAAAGGATTAAATAAGTGCATGATCGACATAAGAGTTATGTCGATGCGCACCGTGTCGACCGTAGTTACGATGTGGCGATCGAGTATTTTTGCGACAAAAAATGCATAAGAGTCTGATAAAGTTCAGAAGAGGGGATAAACTATATCCTATGAGACTATGGAAAAGTGAGGCCATGGACCAATGACTAGCCTTGCCTGATTCTTGAGGTGTATGCACGATGTCTTTCACGTCTCTAATTGACACTTTATGATTAGTGATCCTACACATGTTTGGACTTGAGAACCTTGCGAGTGTCAGATGAGGGTGTGCTCATGGCTAAGCCGATCCACATATTGGATCATCGCATTCAAAATATATGACATTGAACGGTAGAGGAGGTCAAGGTATAGTGGGACAACTATAGTCCGCACACGGTGACCTCGAAGGATGCACATGTTTTGCGCTACCAGTTTCCATTTTTGTTGGATAGATAGACTTATGATTATGTGATACACATTATTTCGACACTTATATACTGTGAAACTTTGGGATGAAGTTTATACCAAGAGGAGGTGTATGTAACATCCTGCTCTTGCGTGCACTGAGTGAACTTACTCCTTGAGGACACTTGATTGCAAGTGATCCGGATAATTTTACCATTGACCATTGATTATTATTATGATTCACTATGGATGTGATTATATGTTATTTTGCTATATTGACTTAGATAGGTGATATTGACTCGGTTTTCCTGAGTGTACAGGATTTTGGACCTCGAGGATGCAGAGGCATCGATGGAACCCCTTGTACTCTGGATCGAGTCGGGGAGTGAACTATTGGGGTTTTATTGTTTTATATGTGATATTAATGCATCTGATTAGATGATATGATTATGGATGTATTTATGACATGATTCATTGATGATGCAGGCTGACGATAGCTTTCCAACCAAACTCACATGTGGAGTAGAGGGGTCACGTTAGACAACCAGAGATGTTGAGGGAGAGGTGTGGACAACAACCCTGCCACAACCTACTAGTACTCCCGCCATGGCTCGAACTGTAGATTAACGATTACCTAGTTCGAGAGGAACGATGATGGCATGAGGGAAGACTGCGATAGTCACTCACGATGATTCTAAGGGGCGTGCAGTAAGGAAGGGGCCTTATTCCTTAGATGCCCTTAGTCTCCCATAAGATCGCATGGCAGAGTATTGACTCCAGGTGTTTTTTATGTCTACCAAGTCATTCAAGAGGCGAGTGTCACCCTTGGAGCACGTGGTGCATTTTGAAGGGCACGTCGTGCAAGAAAAATTGAAAGAGGCGAGTGGCACCATTGGAGCACGTAGTGCATCTTGAAGGTCACGCCGAGCAATAGAAACATAAAGAGGCGAGTGACACCCTTGGAGAACCTAGTCCGTGTTGAAGGGCACGTCGCGTTGTTATTTAATAATTGGATAAACCTAGATGGATTTAGGAGGAATAACGTGTTAAGGAATATTTAAAACTTTTCCCCTAATAAAAATGTTTCCCAGCCTAGGAAAATAAAGTCTAGGTCTAAATTATACTTGTGATAAAAAATTTATCAATTTATCAAAAAAAAATATATAACATATATAAACATAAAAATAGAATAAATAATAATGATAATCTTCTTTAATATTTTGATAAGAAGGGGGTAAGAAATTAAATTGATTTATAAAAACCTTTGGGATAAATTTTTTTTTTTAAAAAGGGGAAATAATTGTTTTACTATTTTATGCTAATTAAAATTTATTCATTAAAAAAAAGGGAAAAAGGGAAAAAGGGGTAAGTTTCTGCACATGCCTTTTTGTGTTTCAATGAAAAGGGAAGGAGGGAAATCTAAAATAATTAGGAAACTAGGAAAAAGCGGGAAACATAAAAAAAAGGGGGAAAAACAAGGAAAAAGAAGATAGTCTAACTTAGTAAGTTATCTAACATTTAAGAACTTTCTAATTTAAACTCAACTAGTAAATTTAATAAAGGATAAAATCATTAAAACTTGTAAGGGGATATGGGGACACCTAGGAGCGATTCTAGGAGTGTCTTTAGGTGAGTGAGGGAAATAAGGTTAATTATTTAATTAATGAAATTAATTTATGGAGGAATGAAGGGGATGGGTTATACATGTACGGGGAGGATTTTTATGAATTAATTTATTAAACATTAAATTAAATGGGATTTTGGGAAATTAAAGGACTTCAAAACTCTATATAATGGAGGGAGGAGAAGGATGATGGATCTCTCTTCTATTTGGTAACGTTACGCTGCATAAATTTATGCTTGAATGACTTAGCTTGTGGGAGTTGGGATACCCAGCTTGGTGAGGAGTGGTAGCTCGGCCTTGCGAGGCGAGTTGGGAGCTATCTAATTCTTTGGTTAGTGTGCGTGGCCCCTTTGCCACTTGGGAGGATGAGGGGGGAGAAGAGTACCCCTAGCGTTGGATGGGAGGTACTGATGAAGTTTCATCGGTCGACAAGCGGTTGTTGCACGAGGCGTGCGGGACATCAAATCAGAGTAGGCGATTGGGCAATGGTACACTTCCTTATTTCTTCATGGTAGATTGTTAGTATGAATTATACTTTTAGTTCTGTATGTTTAATTGGGTAAAGAAAATGTTTGTCTTAGCATTCTAGTTGATGACTAAATTTACCCCATAGCCTTTAGCTCGATGTTGATTTCCCATGGCCTTCAATCCCTGCATGTCTTGAACGTCCTATGGTTGATTGATTGTGGTAATTGCAGTTTATTTTTGCCTTTGTCCCTAGCTCATCAGTCCACGCCTGAGAAGTCGGCTAGGAGCCTGATCTACAGTCATCACTTCAACATTAATAGACCTATGGATCTCAATGCCCTTCTTTTCGATGTGTGGATGACGAGCGAAGGATGTTCCTTCCAGTCGTCTATCCTTATTGTTGTTCCGGGATTGAGTGAGTCTTTCGCCTTGCTGCGTTGATTACCTTTGAGGTGGTTTTTCTTCCCACAATGAACCGCTTTGATCCACTGCGTTGATCCTTGCGTTTAATACCATTTCTGGCTTATTAGTTAAGGTTGATTTTTTAATATTTCTCCTGCTGGTTTTGTGTGATTTTCCTTACTTCTGGTTTGTCTTTACTATACGATTTTATTCTGGGTTTCCTGTTTTCCATGGCTTTTAATCTCTGCATTTTTTTTTCTTCTGAACCTTATTTATTGAAGACAATCTAATCCTGTGTGGTACACTTGATTGACAACCTTTTTTTTTTAGCCTTTTCTCGAATGACAACCAATGATTTTACATTGGCTTTCTGTACTCACAATTTATATTCAACAATTGTTTTTATTATTTACAGTTAAAGATGGGTCAAAAAATTATGGTGATATTTACCCACCATTTTCATTACTTACCCAAAGATTTCCATAATCCTTAGATTGTGTTTTTTCTATGTGAATGATGGTGTTCTATATTGTAGTAGTGGTGTTTAATGGCAGTGAATTTCCCTTGATGATTAACAATGTTTTTTTTTAGTTATTATGTCGATTTTGAGAGTGAAATCATGCCTTGGATGGTGGCGAAATGTTTCACTGAATGTTGGTGATCTCATGCCGATTTTGACAGTGAAATCATGCCTTGGATGGAAGCGAAATTTCTCACTGAATGTTGATGATCTCATGCTGATTTTGACAGTGAAATCGTGCCTTAGATAGCAGAGAAATTTCTCACTGAATGTTAGTGATCTCATGCCGATTTTGACAGTGAAATCATGCCTTGGATGGCAGTGAAATTTTTCAATGAATGTTGGTGATCTCACGCCAAAATTGACAGTGAATTCGTGCCTTGGATGATAGAAAAATTCCTCATTAAATGTTGGTGTTTTAATACCATTATTGAGAGAGAATTTGTGCCTTAAATGGTAGCGTATGTCATCTTGTTGCCAATGTTTTTATACCATCTTTGATTGCATTTTTTTTTCTTACCGTAACTAACAGAATTGGTTGCTGCGTTGACTGAGTTTTTCCTATGAACTAATGGATTTTTCTCCCTGTGATTGACCACGTGCTTACCATGCATTTTTTGTGTTTTACATTTACCTGACAATGATATCCTTCCTTATTTTGACAACCAACTAATGGCTCTGTGACTGACCGCCAACGATTCAACATTTATTTTAGAAGCTATCTATTGCCTCTGCATTTTGATTGATAGTAGAATAGAATTTATTTAGATAGCTACCATATTTCTTTTGCTTGGATTGCATTTGGAATGGTATGTGCTATGCACGACGAATCGCTGGATAATGTTTGAATTTTTGAAACGATGTCGATTTCATTTACATCTAGCGTGACTGCTGACAACCAATCTTGATAGTAACTTTTAAATTTTGATAGCGAATTTAAATTTGAGGGTGAATCTATGGACAACAACCTATATTATAATATTACTCAACCGCGATTTTACAATCAGTAGTGATAGCAATTTTTATATTACTTCTTACCACAACAATTTTATATCCATTATGCTATGACACTAAATTTTTCATGATAAATCTAAATTGTTAAAGGGATATCCACTATTGATTTTTAAATCAGATATTGTTTTAAGTACATCGATTTATGTGTATAATGACATCCCTTACCCCCACATTCTGACGAAGTACTTGATTGAAGACTCACAACGTTACACTTACCTTCGATATGTGGTTATGTGAGTAATATGTCATTCCAATTGCGCTGAAGGGTTTAGGTTCAATATACAATTTTTCAGTTTGTTTAGCGAGTCCACAAGATAAGAGAATTCTCAGGATAGCGATTTAATTTAGTTTTCTAGATGGAAATATCACGTACCTAGACATAATAGTTAGACCACATTGTTATAGTCATCTTTGTCAAATGTTTAAAGGGCAGTGTAGATCCTTGAATGTGAAGTAGTTTACTTTTTAAGTGCTTTAGTGCACCCTTGATAACTTCTATGATAATAGTAACTTTGTGAAAAGTAGGTCACATGATGGGTCACACTATGATAATGATAACCTTGTGATAGTTCACTCCTCAACACTTCGACATCTCGCTTAACCAATAATGTTTTTTGTTGTTGGAAAGGAAGTGTAATAGCTTGCGTTATTTTTAACTGAATAACGTTATCTTGCGTCTTGTCAACCTATCTCTTGAGGGCATAGGCGTAGTCTTCTTGCCAGTTATTTCGGCCCCTAGCAGGTTGGATTTTCTTGAGTCCATGGTCCAGATAGGTTAGATTGAGCCAGGATTATCACCGCTCCTATCGCCTGGGGACAACATGATCCTTGACTAGGGGATCATGGCGCGCCCTATTGAGTAAAGGTGAATGATAACTTTTCCAGAGTCCGTGCTACCCATTGTCGGTGTTCTTGATCATGGCAGGTTGTTTTTGGTGCTTGGGGTGTAATGCCTACAGGTGTATGGTCGTGCACCATAGAGGTTCTAGTTACTGGGCGTCAAGGTCATTGCGTCAAGTTTGAGATGTTGTCTCATACCTTGTAGGCATGTCTTGTTTACGTCGGGAAGGTAGTCATTCCTCCTTTTTGTTCTGCACACATTTCGCCCAGTTTCTCTTGTGCCGGTGCATGGATTCATTGTTTCCTATTGCTTGGACTGCATGCTTGCGTTCGTTGTCAGTGGTGCAGTTAAACTGTTGTCATCGTTGTTTTCTTGCCTAAAAAAAAATGCACTTCTGCTTCGCTGGTAATCATAACTAAGGGGTTGTTACAAATTTAATGCATTGTAAAAAGAAAAATATACAAAACATTAATTCATTACTAGTTAACTTTGCCACTTTTTTTCCATCAACTTTGAAAAATCAAATATGAGATAATAAATTGCTAATTTGAACTCCAAAATTATGAAATATA
>ML801028.1:386730-411506 GCA_009831015.1 Picea engelmannii
AGTAGTAGGAGATGGAATAGGGATCTGTGAACAACACAACTAAGAACTAAATCTAGGATTCAATGTGTTCACAATTATACAAAATTATAAATGTTGTTGATCTCTTATTCAAAAGAGTGGATATTGAACAACTATTAGAAAACCCATACCTGATTCAACCCATCCAAATTTAAACTTGTCGAATCAAGCCCCCTACCTACTGGAGATTCATTTAACATATCTCCAAACTGCAATTAATGACAATAACAAATCGATTATTTCTATAGATACAATGATTTATAAATCTAGAATTAGAAGTAAACTATCATAAAATGCGTCAAAAATTTCTTAACTAGAACACATACCAATCTGCGGTTCGGGTCATCATTGTGAATGACCTTCTTCTAACCATCTCGGAAAAATTTTGCATACTCCAAAACATTTTTTGCTGACAATGTATCTAACTCCGCATCTATTTTATAAACAAATGTGGCCCGGGAATTGGGTTCCGCTAGTTGACGGTTCATGCCAACATCAACACCATAAAAAATCACTTCCAAATTTTCCCTGATTTCATTCCTGGCCTCTTTTCCAACCTATGATGTAGCTTGCAACTTCGAAAGTGAAGCAAATGCCCCTGTTGGGCGAGGTACTAAAGGTTGTGGAGGCCTAAAAAATGTCGCACTTCAATATGCCCCTTTGCGATCATATGTACGTCATTTACCAGTCCCATAGTATTTGTATGGTAGACAAGTATAATCAGGTTCCATGTGCAAGAAAAACTCTACAAAAAATTATCTTGCAAAATAGTGTGGAACCTCATCGTTCCATAAAAATTTTCCACATGCCTCCAAAAATCTATTATACAGATGTCCTGCATTATCATGGTGCTTAAAATATTGCACCTTCAACATCTTCCACTTTGGGCCCTCTTTGAAATTGAACATCGAAATGACATCTTATTTTGAAACTCTATTTTTTACTGCCTCCCATTTATCAGGGCCCATCCTGAAAGTCCCGAAGTATTCGGAACCGTCCATCGGCATAGGACACGTGGTCTTCGAGTAGAATTTCACTAACTCGCAACTTAGAGTGGTCAAAGGGTAGAACTACACGAACTCATGATTCGCATAATTGTGACGTGATCGTGGTCGTTGATCCATGAGTGATATGGACCATTGGTTTAGGGTGAATAGGTTTCGACGTTTCATAGGAGGAGTCCCAAAAGTATCTGGACCGTCCATCGGAGGAGACACGTGGTGAGCGGTCAGAGTTCAGGGAAAGCTCTGAAATCCCGTGAGCCATTAGATCTCGTAGAACAACAAAGGGATTAAGACTAAACTTTGTGAGTTGTGAGTAGTTCTAGTGTTTAGCCTAGCCTATGGTTATATGTAGCAGGCACTAGTAAGGAGGGAGCCATACCCGTTTCGCATTTTGGGTATCGACGTTTGGAGAAAGGGGAGTCGAGAGCGTTGACTCTCCAAATCGCGAGTTGCGAGAGGTGTTTGCGCTAAGGCCAGGTTGTGGTCGCTTGGAGAAGGTTAAGGGAAGAGATGGTCTGTGCTAGGCCCCGTAGAAATTCAGGGATTTTGTCCCTCGAAGAAAAGACAAAAAAATCTTAGTTGTCGTAGTGGGTGTGTGACAAATTGGTATCAGAGCATGGTTACAACACTTGGCCTGCTTGGGCTCGTGAACGAGTTGCACAGAAACTCCATTTGAAGTACTCTTAAAAGGAGTAACCCTTTATCTTAACCCCCTTTATCAAAAGTCAAAGTTAAGAATGAAAATTTCTATTGTGTGTATGCATTTGAAAAATATGAATTATGCGTTGGTTATGAATGAATATAAATATTGACTAACAACAAGTGTTTTTCCTGCACACAAGTGGACGATCAACCACGGGAAATTACAGGCGCATAGAATGGTGACACACCATGAAGTGGGGGATGGCTCCCACAATAGAGACGAAGATTCTGATGAAAGGAGGGTGGTAGAAACCCCTCCAGATCTAGTTGAGACTGTGAGGAGCCTCATGGTCGAACTACAGAGCTGTAAGGCCGACAACGAGAGGTTGATAAAAAAGCAAGAGAAGAAAATGAAAATTAATGCAGTCTTGTAGCAGAGTTTATCCGACATACAAAGACAATTGCAGCATGGACCTGACGCCAGTCACGCGGATCGATGACAGAAAAAGAACAGTTGAAGTCCACCTGAGATACAAAAACGTGGTCTTTTAAGTGGCCACACTGGGAAGAGAACCTCGAGAAAGTTTCACCCCAGAGATAAGAGACAAGCATCGAACAACTCCTATGGAAAATAAATTGGCGACTCGGAGGGATCTTCTAGTAGTGGTTATTCTGGAAGACAACGGAAGAAACGAAAGCATTCCTAAAGTCATAATCTCGAAGAATTCAAGAAGGTCAAACCACCCTCTTTTCACGGTGAAATAAAGAAGGGGGAGGAAGCGGAGGCCTTGCTGCTTGGACTAAAGAAGTATTTCAGAGTCCATGACTTCTCAGAAAACTTAAAGGCCTGAGTAGCCACTTTCAACTTGAATGGAAAGGCTTCCATTTGGTGGGAAGACCTTAAGAATGTAAAAGGGATTCAGGAAGAGGACCTATCTTGGGAATGGTTTGAGAAATACTCCAAGAAGAAGTATATGTCAGAAAAGTATTTCGACAAAAATACTAAAGAATTCTATGAACCCAAGATAGGGAAACTCACCATAGAGGAATATGTCAGCAGATTCCTCGAGTTGTTGAGGTACGTACCCTATATAAAATAAGAAAAGGAAAAGGTGCAATGATTCATTAGTGGAATACCTAAGGACTATCAGAACAAGATTGAGTTTGATGAGCCAAAGACCCTAGAAGACACTATCTGAAAGGAAAGATATTGTGATGAACAGTTTGGGCATCGGACAAAACCTCACGAAGGCTGGAAGCAAAAGAATAGTTCAGGATTTCAAAAAAAGGGGTTTAAATCCCTAAGATTTAAAACTATAAAAATAACTAAAGGATGAGCTTCCCAACCCGAAGTGTACACCAGTAGAATTTCCCCTCCCAGGGTGGAAATAAACCTTCTGGATCTACCCCAGGAAAGATCGATAACCCAAAGAGAGAACCCTTGAAATGTTGGGGTTGTGGAGAAGAACACCTATTGAGGGACTGCCCGCACCGACAACAGAACAATCAGAGAATTTACAATGTTCAAGAAGCTACCACCATCAATAACGTGGCCAGGAGTGTGACGAAAATTTATGAAGCCTTAGATAATCAACAAGTTGGCCACCAAGCTTTAGTGGTGGAGATAGAAGGTATGATCACCAACCATCTAGTGTCTATTCTAATTGACCCTGGTTCAAATTTGAGTTATATAGCTCCTAAGGCTGTTGATAAGTGTAAATTACAGCCACATAAACACGCCAAGCCATGGTTGGTACATTTATCCACTGGCACCAAAAGAAAGGTAGCGGAGGTCATACCGTCTTGATTTAATATGGGTGAATTACCCACCCAAGCAACCCTTAACATACTACCCCTAGGATCGTATGACCTGTTGATTGGTATGGACTAGCTAGCCACACATAAAGTTAGACTGGACTGTTACCATAAAACCTTAGAATGTGTAAGTGAAGAAGGGAGAAGAATAAACCTTCAAGGGATCCAAAAACCTATCTCGGTGAGACGAATATTAGCTCTTCAAATGAGAAAGTATTGCAGAAAGGGATGTCCACTATATGCGATATAGGTGTTGGAATCAGTTGAAGATGACAAACCAAGCCTCAAAGACCACCCCACACTAAGAGAATATAGAGATGTATTTCCAAAAGAGGTATCGGGTCTACCTCCAAGAAGGGACATTGACTTCTCGATAGAACTTGCATCAGGAGTAGTGCCAGTGTCTAGGACACCCTACAAGATGAGCATTTTCGAGCTAGTTGAGCTTAAATTACAACTAAAAGAAATGATGGAAAAAGGCTATATCCGGCCCAACGTGTCTCCATGGGGAGCACCAGTCTTGTTTTTTAAAAAGAAAGACAGTACCCTCCGATTGTGCATAGATTATAGACAACTCAATAAGGTAACCATAAAGAACAAGTACCCCTTACCCAGGATCGATGACCTGTTTGATCAATTGGGGGGTGCTTCCATCTTCTCAAATATTGACTTGAGATCTGGATACCATCAAGTCCGAATCAAGGGTGAAGACATCCACAAAACTTCCTTCAGGATGAGATATGGTCACTATGAATTTGTGGTAGTACCATTTGGATTAACCAATGCCCCTGCCACTTTTATGTGCTTGATGAAAAATGTGCTCAGCAAATTCCTAGACAAATTTGTGTTGGTTTTTATTGACGATATATTAATTCACTCCAGGAATAGAGAGGAACATGAGGAACATCTTAGACTTGTGCTTCAAGTGCTAAGAGAACATCAGCTCTATGCCAAATTTAGCAAGTGTGAATTTTTCAAGAAGAAAATACATTACTTGGGCCATGTCATATCTGAAGAAGGAGTAGCAATAGACCCTGAAAAGATCAGTTCTATCATGGAATGGCCTACCCCAAAGGATGTTTCATATATCAGATCCTTTATGGGATTAGCAGGATATTATAGGAGATTTATAAAAGAATTCTCCAAGATTGGTTGTCCAATCACTGCCCTCCAGAAGAAGGGATCTAAATTCATGTGGACACAAGAATGTGAAGAAAGATTTCAATCCTTAAAACATCTACTGACACACGCACCCGTATTGAAGATCGTTGATCCCGAAGCTGACTTCCTCGTGTGCACAGATTCCTGCAAGGAAGGGCTTGGAGGAGTCCTTATGCAAGGAGAAAGTGTAGTCTACTATGAATCCCAAAAATTGAATGAGCATGAAGTCAACTATGTGACCCATGATCTAGAGCTGGCCGCCATAGTGCATGCCTTAAAAATGTGGAGGCATTACCTCCTGGGAAGGAAATTTGTACTTATGACAAACCACTGTGGATTGCGATATCTGTTTGACCAACCAAAGCTCAATGTCAGACAAGCTAGGTGGATGGCCCTCCTTAGCGAGCTTGATTTTGAAATCAAACATATTAAAGGAAAAGAAAATAAGGTGGCCAATGCCCTTAGCAGAAGTATGAAAACAATTCACCTGGCAGTGGTGAGAACCTACGAGACAGATGTTAAGGAAAGAGTCGGGAATGCACAAGAAACAAACACAATCTTCCAGACTGTGACCTTGTACCTAGAGCAAGAACCCACAGGGATAAAGTATGAAGGCTACCAGATTATAGATGGAGGTCTGCTAACTTACAGAAATAGATTGTATATTCCAGATTGTGATGACTTGAAGAGGTTCATAATGGATGAACTACATAAAAGACCGTATATTGGTCATCCAGGATACCAGAAGATGATCACGACCACCAAGAAACAATTCTATTGGCCTAGATTGAAGAAAGACATAGATGAGTACTTAGCCAAATGCATAGAGTGCCAACAGGTTAAAGCAAAACATCGACACCCAACAGGATTATTACAACCTCTACCAATCCCGGAATGGAAATGGGAAACCATCTCCATGTATTTCATCACCGAATTACCAACCTCGAACAAATAGAATGATACCATCATGGTAGTGGTGGATAAATTGAGAAATTACGCTCATTTTATCCCCATCAAGTCAAATTGCAAGGCAATAGACATCGTCAACGTATTCATGAAGGAGATATTCAGACTACATGGTATGCCTAAAGAGATCATGTCTGACAGAGACATGAAATTTACTTCCAACTTTTGGAAATCCTTGATGGTTGGTCTGGAGACCAAATTATTGTTTAGCACAACCTATCACCCTCAAACCAATGGATAGACAGAAAGAGTGAACCAAATATTAGAAGACATGGTAAGGATGCATGTAATGCATCAACCCAAAAAGTGGGAATATTACCTGCCACTGGTGGAATTCGCCTACAACAACAACTACCAAAAATCCCTTAAAACGAGTCCTTTCGAAGTCCTCTATGGTAGGTCATGTAACACTCCAGTCAGTTGGAGTAATCCCAATAAACAGAATTACTATTGACCCGACATGTTGAAAGAAATGGAACAACAAGTGATTCAAATAAAGCCAAATCTAAAGGTCGCTCAGAACAGACAGAAAAGTTACGCCGACTGAAAGAGAACTCCAAGAGAGTTCAAGACGGGAGACCACATATATCTCAGAGTTAGGCCCAGGAAGAGTTCCCTGAGGATGGGAGCTTGTGCCAAGTTGGTGTTGGGCACTCTAATTGTCTAATTGAATGAAAAATCAAAGTGTTCAATATAAATTGTCAACCTAGGGAAGTCTATTATTTCAAGATAATCCTGCACAGTCTATGCTAGATTATGAAATCATTTATAATCTAATTGCAGTAGGGAAGTTCTTTTTAACAAAACAACAATCATTATTTATAACACAATTGTGTCGATACAGATGGAGTGCTACAGACTTAAAATCGTAATTGCAATTTTAACTGATGAATAAACAAAAAAACATGAATTGCCTACCTTGATCTAACTTTCTAAATTACGTTTGCAGGAAAGGACTCTATACTATTGCAAAATGGAAATCTAGTTATTGCAAGAAGCTACTTCGACTTTTAATTCTCCAAAACAATACTTTAACCTAATGCATAAAAATGAAAAACAATTCTCCAACAATGTTCAGCAACTGACTTCTAATTCTCATGAGACAAGCTTATGTGCATTCACTAAGAAGGAACTAAACTGTAACAACAATTGTATTCATAAATATCTATCAGTTAAACCAATTGCAATGAAAACAACTAAATCTAGAATTCAAAATAGAGGGGAATTGGTGAGGAAGGTGGGCCCTTTCCTTCGCACTAAATCCACTCAAAGAGATAGATCACAGTCTGCTAAAGAAATTCACTTCACTTCTTCATTCAATTACCAAAAAGATGTCTGTGTACAAGAGTCGTTATTCTCTTTAATCACAAAGAAAAAGACTAACCAAAATTACATTACAAAAGCTCTGTTATTTAAAGTCAGAGTCGTTCAGTGTTCAAAAACAGAATAGTCTTGAGAGTCCCTAATTCTCAGGTTGTACATTAGATATCATTAATACAAAATCTTTGAGTTATCCTTCATCAACATCGTGAGCCAGCATTCTAATCAGTCGGTGTTGCAGCAGTCGCATATCAACAAGACTGGTGGCGGTTGTTGTAATGGCTTGTAAGATTAACAGGCTTCTGTCATAGCAGGTGTGTAACAACTCCCAGGATTGGTGGGCATTTGTTACAGGAGTCATGTAACAGCTTCCAGTATTAACGCATAGCTGTAACAGAGGAGTCATGTAACAGCTTCCAGGATTGGTGCATAGCTATAACAGAGGAGTCATGTAACAACTTCTAGGATTGGCGCATAGCTATAACAGAGGAGTCATGTAACAACTTCTAGGATTGGCGCATAGGTGTAACAGAAGCGAGTTTCTCAAAGTAGCATGTTCTAACATTTTGATCAATAGTTAAATCATTTTATGGGTAAAATATGTGAACGTTATCAGTCAAACATGCTAAGTAAATGAAAATATGAAAGAAAAACGAATAGTTCATTCCTTGGGAAAAAGGGTCTTGGTGTGCATTATAATAGTCATTTAACTTGGGAATGAGAAGGTTGAATGATCAAAAGGTGTGGTGAAAAAGGGATATTTTAGGGTCCTAACATACCCCCCAACTGAATACATTGCATGTCGTCATGAAAAAACACATTCAAACCTTATTTTGTAACTGAAGTAGATTAGTATCTGCTCCAGTGCAAAATTGTGAAGAGAAATTTCTAAGTGTTGGTAATGAAGAATGTTGTATCAAAAATAAGAAAATCTGTTATGCAACCATTTGTTTGGGTTCTTCTATTCTTGAAAACAGGATCAGTTTGAGTTGCTCGATTAACAACTTTTGAATGAAACAGAGGTTCTTGTTTGCAAGCTGTTGGCATACTAGGAGCTGATTTATGGCATTAAGATTTCCCCTGTTTTTCTAGTTTTTGTGTAGAAGGAAGTCCTTGTTCAGTCTTGATTGATACATTTGTTGGTCCTGTAGCCATTGGAACTTTGACAACCTCATATCCTGCCTCATAGTAAATGTTTCCACACTCAAAACACATGAGTTCTTTTTCTCTACCCATAACAAATTTTGTTAGTGCTAGGATGTCCATGGTTATACCTTATGGATTCTTCTGCTGAGCAGATTACACTTCCTATTTCAGTCTCTTGATCTCTTCTTTAAGGCTATTATTTTCTGTGGTAAGTGCAGCTATCCTGGAATTCTCTGTATTCTTGATCTTTTGCTCTATTTGGGAAAATAAGTTCGCAAGTGGCACATCCTCAAAATGTTGTGGAGTTGGTTCTTGTGTAACAGCTATGGCTGTCAAGATTGGTTCTTGTGGAGCAGTCTCGACATGGACAGGTGGTTCTAAAATTTCTATTTTTGGTGGGACAATCTCCTATGGAGCAGCTGGTTCTTGTGTAACAACTGTATCTGTCAGGATTGGTTCTTATGTAACAGTCTCGACGTGGACAGTAGATTCTTGTGGAATTGTCCCTTCATCAACCATAGGGGGTCATGGACAAAGAATAGGAATGACTTGATCCATATTTTGTCTTCCAATTGCAGCTTCGTTAAACCTGGTGGATCTGGTTTTTCTCCTGGGTAAAGTAGACACGAAGGTAGTGGGTTTCTTATTTGTTGCTGGAGGAGGAACAGGGTGTTCTTCCTCAATCACACAAGGAGGATTTTCTAGTATATTAGGGCTTTCGATTATCTAGACTTCGTCAACGGACATAGGTTGCTCAGAATCATCAGGTAACACCGATGATTCGGCTACAAATTGGGTGCATTCATTTTGTAAGGAGAAGATAGTTTCCTGCAGTTCAGGGCATAAAGTAAAGCCTGGTATTCGTACTGCTGTATAATTCTCTGTCACAACAGACATAGGGTTTTGATTTGTTGTTGATCCATATTGGTCAAGGGCTCTACGAGGTTTTCCTTTGAATGGACGCTTCCTTTTCTACAAAATTGCACTGGTAATGATAGCAGGTGTTTGATTGGCTTCAGCAGCAATAGGAGTGTTCTATGTGATTGTTGGTGCCACAACAAGAGCGGTAAGCGATCTTGATGGTATAGTGGATCGTGTTATCCTTGCTCGCTTTTTGGGTAATGCAGAAGTAGAAGCAGCGGTTTTCTTGTCAGAAGAAGGTGGTAGGATTTCAATAATCGGTGTGGTAGCCAAGTGCTATGATTTTGGTTGAGCGGTTGGTTCGTCATCTGCTTGTTTGTCCACAACGACCGGTTGTTTTAATGCAAAGTCGTCGAGGCTTGTCTGTATTGGGCCAGGATGGATTTTGGTTACACGGTTGTGTTTCTGAGTCATCTTACAGACTGCGACATTAGGGGTTTGGGCTGTTGTTGCAGCCGAGGGTAGAGGCTATGGAAGAGGTCCATGGGTTGCATTTTCAAGGACAGGTGCAATTCTTTCTGGATTTATAGATTGTGGCTGGTCTGTTGCAACAAGTAATGGGTTATTGGAAATGCCCATACCTCTTTGAATTAACAGGCCGATGAGTTTGTGATTAGAAATAAAATTATTGGGACTCTTGGATTTCTTTACAAAACGGGCCATGTTATGCAATGATTGTAGGAGAAAGTAAGGAATGTTTATCAATTTCTAATGTCGTAGATGTGATAGATAGATAAAATTAGAAAAATAAATGACTTGGTATCGGCCTTCATAGTTTATGTACCTTTTAAGAAATTTTGCGACTTTCACCCATGGCTCTGGTAAGGAATTGACGTCTACACCTCTGCCCTTGTTCTGAACTCGCTCAGTGTCGACAAGGAATCCCTTCTGTGCATATGGAAGATGTGTTTTTCTATTAAACCATCTGTCTCTTGTTCTAGGCAACCCTGTTATAGCAACAATGCTTGCTTATGTTACTGGAATCCTTACCCCATTCACCGTTGAATACCCTTCAGTAAGATTTTGACTGAATTCCAATACCTCATCCTCATTAAACTCCTTCAACTTCTTAAAATATGATATCCAGCTGGCCTGAAGAAATATTTGGTAGGCCGCTCGGTGTAGCAGCAAACTGTCCAGATTTGCGGGTTCATATCTCACAGCTGATCCTCCCATAATGTTTCTTGAAAGTCTAACAGGCACGTAGGAGGATAACTATCACCTAAATCAGAGACGCAATAATCTCGACGTGGTTTGAAGAAAGAATAAAGTGTCTCAGTTAAAAGAAGTGTGGGTGGAAAGGTGGTGGAGGTGTGTATAAAATATGGAATGAATGACTAGATTTATGTTCCCCCCCCCTAACTAAACGGATTGGCTCGAGGTGTAACCGGTTAGTAAATAGGAAATATTTCTCTCATATCTTCATTAATTTAACATGTAGGATTAATAACGTACCTCAAATCTTACCGCACATAACGACTTGTCGGAGTAACCGCACAATCCAACTGCCATCAAAATAGCTCGTAATAGCTGGCATAATGAAGGATCGTGAGAGAAATGACAGCTTCTGCAGAGACATAGTCCTTACTGTAGTTATCCAACTGGAAATCGTTGAATGTGGAGTTAAGTCATAATGAAACAACACTTTCAAATAGAGGACATCAATATGGTCTAATCAATGGTGTTGTTGCATGAAAGATTGGAGGGATGGAGCCACAACGTCGACAAAAAGAAAGAGTGAAGTGGCAAGAAAGAACAATGGTAATTAGTGTGTCAGCGGGTTCTTTTTTTCAAAAATGTTGGAGGTAAGTGTAACATCATTTAAATCGACCAACTTATCGGAAGAAGGTATAACAACATTGAAATCGGCCAACTTATCAGAAGAAGGTGTAACAACATTGAAATTGGCCAACTTATTGGAAGAAGGTGTAACAGCATTGAAATTGGCCAACTTATCGGAAGAAGGTGTAACAGCATTGAAATCGACCAACTTATCGAAAGAAGGTGTAACAACATTGAAATCGGCCAACTTATTAAAAGAAGGTGTAACATCAATGAAATCGGCCAACTTTTCGGAAGAAGGTGTAACAACATTGAAATCCGCCCAACGCTACCTTACTTTGTGTCTAGGAAGTTTTTTCAACTTCCATGTACTCGTCATTTCCTTCTGTTCATCAATGTACCTGCACACAATTAATTGCCTGATACATTTCAAAGCTTTATTAGCAGAGTAAAGAAAATTGGAAAATTTCAACTAAAAACAAAACAGAGACATGCAAATTTTGTTGGGATTATTTATATACAAGGTTTGAGTAAAAGAAGTCTTAAAGTTCAGAAGGGGAAGGAGCAAGCTCTTTTCCGTTTAAGATTTGATAATCTGTACCAGCCATACATTTAGATTTGAAATCTGTCTTGGTCAGTGGACGCTGATACAAGCGTAAGCGATGACCATTTGCATGTAAGTGTGTATTGGATCCATCAATAGTAATCAATTGCACTGTCCCATTGGGAAAGACGATGTCTACCTCATAAGGTCCTAGCCATCGTGTACATATATTACCTTGGAATTCCTTAAAGCGTGAATCATACAACAGAGCCCAATCTCCTTTTTGGAATAATTTCTTCTTGATGACTCTGTCATGCCATTTTGTTCTTTGTTGTTGAATCACCGTGGTTTGATGGACGGCGTCCAAACACTTTTCATCAATCTCATTGAGCTGCTGCAGTCTGGCTTTCTGTGCCATAGTCAAGTCAAGATTGACTGTTGATGCAGTTCTTAAGGTTTTGATTTCGAATTCAATGGGAAAGACAAGGCTTTTTCCATATATGAGTTCGTAAGGAGAAAAACTAGTTGTGCTCCTCCAAGTATTTTGGTAAGACCATAGAGCTTCATGCAGTCTATTAGACCAATCCCTATTATTTTCTCTCACTGTTTTAGTAAGAATGGATTCTACAACTTTGTTGGTACTTTCAACTTGGCCATTGCCTTGTGGGTGCTATGGAGAAGCTATTCTATGTAAAACATTATATTTACTGAGTAAAGCTTCAAATTTATGTGATGTGAAAGGGGGTCCTCCATCAGTGACCAGTTCTCTAGGAATGCCAAACCTAAAAAGTATATCTTCAAACAAGAACACCAATACAAGCTCTTTTGATGCTCTGATAAGTGCTTTTGCCTCCACCCACTTGGTCATGTAATCTGTACAGAACAATATATATACTTTATGATTGGAAGGTGGGTGAATGGGTCCTACAAAATCCATGGCCCATATCTCGAAAGGCTCTATCACTACCTGACGCTGGAGCGACATCTCATCTTTGTGAGTTGGCTGACCCATGTGTTGGCAACTCTCACAAGCTTGGACGTAATTTTTGGCATCTTGAAATATGCTAGGCCAATAATAGCCCATCCTTAAAATTTTATGTCCAGTCCTTTTATCAGCAAAATTTCCCCAACAAGGGCCATCGTGGCAAGCTTTCAGCAGATCATAAACCTCATCATCCCTTACACATCTTCTGATTTCTTGGTCTAGGCTTGTATAAAAGAGGTATCCTCCTATCCAACTGTACCTAGCACTCTTTTGAATAATTTTTCTTCTTTCCCTAGGAGATAGATGTGGAGGTACCTTCCCTGCAACCAGATAATTAGCAATGTCTTCATACCAAGGTGAGTGAATATTTACTGCAAACAAATGTTCATCAGGAAAGGAATCGTCTACAGGTGAACTATCATCATTTATATGTAATCTTGAGAGAAAATCAACAACCACATTTTCTTTTCCTGGTCTATCCACTATAGTGATGTCAAATTCTTGCAGTAGTAACAACCACCTTGTCACTCGGGCATTAGTAATAGGTTTATTTATTTGATATTTTATGGTTGTATGATCAGTATGAATAAAAGTTGGATAAAAAATTACATAATGCCTGAATTTATTGATTGCATGTACCACTGCCAATAATTCTCTTTCAGTAACTGTGCAATTCAACTCAGTAGGATCCATGTTCTTGCTTATATAGTAGATAGTGTAGGGTTCTTTTTCCTCTTGTTGCCCTAGTACTACACCAATTGCAGTGTCTGAGGCATCTGAAGAAATGTGAAAAGACAGAGCCTAACTGGGTCCTCTCAAAATGGGGGTTGTGGACAATCTTTGTTTAAGATCTGCAAAGGACAATTCACAAGCTTTAGTCCAATGGAAGTTAACATCTTTCATTAGTAGAAAAAAAAATGGAGAGGCAAGTTTAGAGAATTTTTTAATGAATCTCCTGTAATACCTGGTATGACCTAAAAAAATTCTTACCTCTTTCTGATTTGATGGAGTTGGAATGTCCAAAATTACCTGAATTTTGGCTAGATCTACCTGAATCCCTGCATCAGAGATGAAGTGTCCCAGCACTACCCCTTCGCGCATCATCATATGGAACTTTTTTGTACTTAAAGAAAGATGAGATTGTTTACATCGTTTGAGTACTTTTTCCAAATTAGACAAAGCGTCTTAGAAATCAGCCCCATAAGGTGTAAAGTCATCCATAAATATTTCCATATAGTCATTCACCATATTAGAGAAAATACCAATCACTACTCTCTGGAAAGTGGCTGGTGCATTACATAGGCCAAATGGGAGAACCTTATATGAAAATGTACCCCAAGGTCTTGTCAAGGTGGTCTTATCTTGGTATTATGGGGAAATGTGTATCTGGTTATAGCCGCTGAATCCATCTAGGAAAGAAAAATAATTTTTTCCAGCTAAGTTATCTAAGACCTGATCAATAAATGAAAAAGGGAAATTATCCTCCTGCGTTGCCTTATTCAAGGCTCTATAGTCCACACACACTCTCCACTAATCATTCTTCATAGGCACAATAACCAATGGTGATACCCACTCATTGTCTAATATAGGATAGATGAATCCGGCATTGAGAAGTTTTTGTAGTTCATCTTTAACAATTTCTTTAAGGTTTGGGATCATCCTTCTTTGTGGTTGGCAAATGGGTCGACATTATTCTTTGATGTATATATGGTATGTGCATAGCTCAGAGGGGATGCCATTCATATCCATGTAATCCCATACAAATGTTTCTTTATGTTCAATCAGTAAATGCATCAGTCGACGAGTTTTAGCATTGGAGAGATCGAGATTGATGTTCAAGGTTTTGTCATGTTTGATTTCCACAACGACGCTCTTGGAACTGATTTTAGGAAATAATTCAGCTATTGTTGTTTTATCATCTGTTGTTACAACATTTTTTGTTACAACGATTGTTGTTACATTTGAATCACTATGATTGTCATCAGTTTTAGAAAACATTTTCGAGTTCAATTCTTCCTGGTTCATAGGGTCAAAATTTTTGACCAATTGGCGGTGCGTGTGATGTGTAACAACAGAGGGGTCACAAATAAAGAATTTGATTAATTCATCCTCTATCTCATCTTTGAAACTCATGGCCTTTCCTATAGATAGCACAGGCAGAGCATTTTCATCCTCAACGTTCATCCATAAAGAGTTTTCAAATTCTGCACTGGGTGTAGCGTGAGGATACATGGTAAGTTTCTTTGTGTCATAACAATCAGAGATGGTCATAGAACCAGATCGACAACCTATGAAAGCATCAGTTGTGGCTAACCATGGTCTTCCTAGAATTAGAGGATGACCTCCCAGGGTGGATTTGGCTGTAACACAAGAAAATCAGCAGGATACTCCCATGAGTCTATTGAAATAACTAAATCATCGATGACTCCTTCTGGTCTGATGGTAGAGCGATTAGCTAATTCCAGAACAGTAGGAGTAGGTTGGATTTTTGTTTCGAGTTGTAACAATTGCGTATTTTCTATTGGCATGATATTAATTGCTACCCCTAAATCAAATAGAACATGTGGAATATATGTATGTTCAATCTTAACTATGACAATAGGGTTTCCTAGGTCACCATACTTAATAGGTGGAGTTTTTCCTAGAATTAGCTCAGACAAATCCCCCACTACATGCACTCTGAGGGGGTCTTTGGGTTTTCGTCTAGGTTTTTTGATGCAGAGATCCCGCACAGTCTTGGCATAAATAGGGACATCCCTTATTGCTTGTAGTAGTGGAATATTAACATCCATATTTTGCAAATCTCCAAGTAGATTGAAACATGGTAATTCCACAGGCTTTGTAATTTTCAGTCTTTCGGGGAATGGTGGGTCTGTTGATTATTGAATGGGTTGGTCAATTTCTTCTGTATCAGCAGATGGTCTCTCCACTAATTCCTTATCTGATTCTGAAAATGGAGCATCTTCAACTATAGGCTCAACTATTCTCCCTGATCTTAAGTTTATTTCCTCACAAGGAATAGGAGTAATAGATAAGTTTGGCACATTATGTATGTCTATGTTCTGAACGACCTTATTATTTGGGTTTGGGTTAGGTTGCACAAGCATCGAAGGTCGTAAAGGAGGGTTGTTTAGTGAGTTAGTGAGAGGAAATTGTAGTTGTTGCTGCTGGTATGGGGGTTGGAACTGTTGTTGAAAGAAGTTTGGTGGGTGTTGGCTTTGATAACTAAGTTGTTGTTGAGGGCATCTCCCATATGGGTTCCATTGCCCATAGTGATTATGTTGTTGGGATGTAGGTAACTATACATTGGGATACTGATAAGGTGGGGCATTCGTCTAGCCATATGGTAGTTGATTGTTCCAATAATTAAATGTTGGAGGAGGGAATTGAGAATTCATACCTTGACCTTTTGGATACCATTGTCTCCTTTGCGTTATTTGATAGACAACTTATGCTTCCTCATTAGTTTCCTTCATTGATGCTTTTACACCTGGTAGAGAAGGGCATTGGTCAGTGGCATGGTCTAATTCACAGATAAGGAATACCTGGACACTATTCAATGGGCACTCCCTTGGTGGATGTTTCTTTCTGCATTTCAGACAGAAAATGCATAATACTTTCTCTAATTCTGCTTGTTTCTGTTTGACCTGCAAAGTATCCATTTGCAAGGCAAAAGAGTAAATCATCTATGTTTTGAAAATTTCTAACAGATTACCTATTTCTGCTCTTGTTTCTCCTCCATTGGTTGATTTCTACACCCTTGAAAAAGTAGTATCCTTGGAAGCCGGCTTATTCCTTGTAGATCCTTGAGAACATCTTTTGTAGAGATCCACAATGTCCTCATACAATTCCTTAGATATATCTCCCTTGCCAAGCATATTCATCATATCTAAACAATCTTCTCTAACTCCTTTTAGCAAAATGGTTTTCAGAATGTCCTTACTCACATCTGGATGGCCAGACCATTGTAAATTGTATTGAAGTCACTCTACAAAGTCTTCAAGGGTCTCATCCTCCTTCTGTGACATTTTGAACAGTTCCTCTCTTCGTTCCCTTGTTTGACAGTAATCTTGATATTTGTGCAGGAAAAGTTGCCTCATTTGTATCCATGTCGAAATGTTTTCTCCTACAAGGCTCATGAACCATCTTAGCACATTTCCTTTTAGTGTGGCTGGAAACAGTTTAAGATTATGTGCAGTGGTAGTGTAGTCATAGCTTCTACACAAAATGTCAAATTCAAACAGAAACTCATCCGGATCTTTAGTATATAATCCATGAAAAATTGGGAGAGTGGAGAGAGGTATGTTTTTCATGGGAGCCATTCCTCGCGTGGGGACATCAGAAATAGGAAAAACTAGGGTAGAGATAGTGTTTTCATTGTTTACCTGATCCTCGTTGTTCTATGGATTCTCTTGGTAGATCTCTTCCTCATTTTCCCCTTGATTCTTCATATGTGCTCTCCTGTTCCACTCAATATGAACAACATCCCACTCCTCCTTAGTGACTATCTGACCGTTGATATGATAAACGACTTCTTCTAGGTTTTATCGGTTCCAGGCTATACTTTATTGATCTTCAATGTTCTCCAGTGTTGCTTGTTGATTTGTTGGTGAGAAATCATCAGCTTTGACTTCATCCCTTGATGAGAATGATGTTTCGAGAGGAAGTGTTTCAGCTGGATGCGGATCACGTCCTCTTGGAGGATTAGCAGGGCGAGAAATGGATCCTGAAGAAGAATTTTCTCTGGCTATAATCTCATAAAAAATGGTTTGTCTTCCCAGTATGTTAAGATTTCTTCCTCCACGTCCTCTAGTTCCTACAATGTTAGTATTTTGGGGGGTTCAATCTCACGTTTGGTGATTCATGCAAACTATTCATTCCTAAAAAAAAAACTAATGTGCTTACCGAAATCTACAATTATATTCCCCGACAATGGCGCCAAAATGTTGGGCACTTTAATTATCTAATTGAATGGAAAATTAAAGTGTTCAATATAAATTTTCAACCCAGGGAAGTCTGTTATTTCAAGATAATTTTGCACAGTCTATGCTAGATTATGAAAGCATCTCTAATCTAATTGTAGTGGGGAAGTTCTTTTTAGCAAAACAACAATCATTATTTCTAACACAATTGTGCTGATACAACTGGAGTGCTACAGAGTTAAAATCATAATTGCAATTTGAACTTATGAATAAACAAAAAAACGTGAATTTCCTACCTTGATCTAACTTTCTAAATTACATTTGCAAGAAAAGACTCTATACTATTGCAGAAGGGAATTCTAGTTATTGTAAGAAGCTACTTCAACTTTTAATTCTCCAAAACAAGATTTTAACCTAATGCAAAAAAAGGAAAAACAGTTCTCCAGCAATGTTCAGCAACTAACTTCTAATTCTCAAGAAACAAGCTTATGCGCATTCACTAAGAAGGAACTAAACTGTAACAACAATGGTATTCAAAAATATCTAATAGTTAAACCAATTGCAATGAAAACAACTAAATCTAGAATTCAGAATAGAGGGGAATCAGTGAGGAAGGTGGGCCCTTTCCTTCTCACTGAATCCACTCAAAGAGATAGATCACAGTCTGCTAAAGAAATTCACTTCACTTCTTCATTCAATTACCAAAAAGATGTCTGTGTACAAGAGTCCTTATTCTCTTCAATCACAAAGAAAAAGAATAACCAAAATTACATTACAAAATATCTGCTATTTAAAATCAGAGTCGTTCAGTGTTCAAAAACATAATAGTCTTGAGAATCCTTGATTCTCAGGTTGTACGTTAAATATCATTAATACAAAAGATTTGAGTTATCCTTCATCAACATCATGAGCCATCATTCTAATCAGTCGGTATTGCAGCAGTCACATCTCAACAAGGCTAGTGGCATTTTTTGTAACGACTTCCAAGATTAACAGGCTTCTGTCGTAGCAGGGGTGTAACAGCTCCCAGGATTGGTGGGCATTCGTTGCAGGAGTCATGCAAAAACTTCTAGGATTAGCGCATAGTTATAACAGAGGATTCATGTAACAACTTCCAGGATTGGTGCATATCTGTAACATAGGAGTCATGTAACAACTTCCAGGATTAGCGCATAACTGTAATAGAGGAGTCATGTAACAACTTCCAGGATTGGCGCATAGCTGTAACAGAAACGAGTTTCTCAAAGTGGCCTGTTCTAACATTTTGATCAATAGTTAAATCATTTTATGGGTAAAATATGTGAATGTTATCAATCAAACATGCTAAGTAAATGAAAATATGAAAGCAAGATGAATAGTTCATACCTTGGGAAAAAGGGTCTTGGTGCGCATTATAATAGTCATTTAACTTGGGAATGAGAAGGTTGAATGATCAAAAGGTGTGGTGAAAAAGGGACATTTTAGGGTCCTAACAGCTGGAAGCTCGGTATTGTGGACCCTTTGAAGTTCTAGATAGATTAGGAACTGTAGCCTATCGGCTAGCACTTCCTCCCACAGTAAAAGCACATAATGTTTTCCATGCTTCATTACTGAAGAAATATGTACAAGATTCTAATCATATAATTGACTGGTCTGTGATCCAGGTGGAACTGGAGGGAGAATTCCTTCCAGAACCTCAATGCATATTGGACAGAAAGGAAACCCCACTCAGGAACCGAATCATTGCACAAGTGAAGGTGCAATGGAGACATTTTGGCCCAGATGAGACTACGTGGGAAATGGAAGATGCCATGAAACAGGCATATCCGATTTTGTTTACTTCTGTACATACACGCCATATTGATAGATAGAACATCGAGGACGATGTTCCTTTAAGAGGAAGGAAATTGTAACACCCTGTTTCCCCTAGTCTGTAAAAATAACTATATTGGCAAAGAACTATGGAAAACTCAAAGATGTGAATGTTTGATTTGACAGACCTTTGTGTAAAAGGTCGATGAATGTAAATTATGTTATGAATATATGTTGCATGAATTCTGGGAGGGGGATGTGCTAAAAGAGACCACGATGGCTAATGAGAGGGGGGTGGAAGGGACCTGGAATGGTTGCGTTAACTTTCACCGAGCCAGTACTGTACTGGTTTTTACTTGCTCAAAGACCAAAGCAACTCTCAAACCCTGGAATGAATTACCCACTAGGATGGTAGGTGGGGAGGCTCCTCAATAGTTAATTAGGGGATGGGGGCAAACCATCCATCCGTAGAAGCTCTCAAACATGACCACAGATGGGGGAATTTGCGCCACACACAATCTTGCAAAAAAAGGCAAGAAAGAAAGTGTGGGGGAAGAGAAGACGTGTGACAGGGATCGTAGAAGAGAAAAGGGAAGGAACTCTGGAGATACAAAGAGCCCTGAATAGTGGAGAAGGGGAGAAAACCTTCATTCTTGATTTTTGTTGAGCTAGAAGTAGGAGAATGAATCTCAAAGCATCGTGGTCTAGCTCGGGGGTGGCCAGTGGTAAATCCTTTTGGAGTCAGTGAGCCTACTGTTGGGTGGAAACGAGAACCCCTCTCAGCAGTTGCATCACACCTGGTGGATTTGATAACTATTTTATGCCTTGTATTTTGAACTGAATTATCATGAATACATGATCATGTTTATACGCCCATAATGATCTCTATGTGGAATGATTGCCTAGTGTTTTAGACTGGAAATAATGGATGCATGAGTACACTTACATACCATAGTTGATTTCTATACAAATGATTAAGTCCGGGGCATGAGTTCGTTCCACCGAGAGTTGTCTTATCTGCTTGAGTTCTATAGTGTCTTAAGCTAGAGTCGTGAACAGTGAGTTCGTTGACCTTAGGTATAGTTTCATGTATGCACATCGAACCCCCCTTATTGTTCTGAGTCCCTTCGAGGACAAAGTGGATTAACCTTAGAAGAGGTAGTGCATATCCGCACAAACCCTATGTGAGGCAAGCAAAAATCGAGAACCACTTAAGTTCTAGACTCGATGAATGAACGTAAGGGGTATGCGGAAGAATTCTTCCAAGCGTTAAGTCCAGGAGAAAGAGCGCAAAGCTATTAAGCCCTTCATAATTGACGAGACTCCAGGAGGATAGTGAGATTCAAGTATCGAAAGGGAATGTCCTTTTGTCTAGAAGATGAACAGATGAGATCCGTTTGGAAGGACCGAAGGTATGTCACAACCGTTAAATTTGAGGAAGGAGTGTAGGTGTTAATACCTCAAATCTTATAGTCTTCGCAAGATTTGATGAGTGTAGCTAACCAGCGTGAAGGGGAACATAGATGAGACCCAAAGTCACAAGGCTCGCAGAGGAATCAAAGTTCGAAGCCTTTGACACTTAGAGAATTCTTCCAAGATGGGAGAAATTCCAAGCTTAGGAGGAGGAGCGATAACTATCATTAGATTAGCTGTAGAGGAGAGATCTGGACCATCAAAATCCACATCCATATAGTGAGAAGTGAGCGCATCAGGAAAACATATATGAGCCATCATATCTGAAGTGTGCAGACCAATAGTCGTTGGATCCGGAGGAAGGTCCATGAGAGAAGTTCCGAAATCATCATAGTCGTCCACCAGAAGGGACGCGTGGCGAGAGCTCAACATTTCACTGACTCATAGAGCAAGAAGGTCAAAGAACATACTGTTCGAACTCGTGATGTGTGAAGTCGCGATTTGATTGCAGTCATCCATCAAGGAGGGCACGTAGAAAAAGCTCAGCGTTTCGCTTACTAGCATTCAGAAATACACCAGATCGGTCAAGACCGATGGATCTGTCAAGAGAAACACACTTACACTAAGTTGGTTTGAAAAAAGCATGTTTTGTTAAGCGGTGAGAAAATCTGGGTGGCCAGAGTCTGTGCGCCCAGATCTATGGCTAGGGTTCCATTCCAGAGCCTCCTCGCCATTCTACCTTTAAAGCGGGGGGGGTCCAGAATTGAGCGCACAGGTTTCAATGGCCTGGATTGGGGAGCCCATATCTACGGTCAAGGTTGGATTCTGGACCCCCTTTGTCTATATAACTTTAATAAGGGGGGGGGTTCGGAATTGGCGGCTTAAAGCGAGCCACAACGTTGTCAAGACTGTAGATCCAAGAATCTGTCGGAGCTTTATTGACCATCGATCTTAACCCTTGCATAGGCAGGAGAGTGGACTTGAAAACGTCCGGAAAGTCTTGAAGTATTCGAAACTGTCCATCGACACATGACACGTGGCCGTCGGGTAGAATTTTGTTAACTCGCGACTTAGAGTGGTCAAAGGGTAGAACTGCACGAATTCACGATTTGCGAAATCATGACGTGATCGTGGTCGTTGATCCATGAGTGATCTAGACCATCGGTTTAGCATGAATAGGTTTCGACGTTTCGTAGGAGGAGTCCCGAAAGGATATAGACCGTCCATCGGAGGAGACGTGTGGTGAGCGGTCAGAATTCGGGGAAAGCTCTGAAATCCTGTGAGCCATTGGATCTCGTAGAACAACAAAGGGATTAAGACTGAACTTCACGAGTTGTGAGTAGTTCTAGTGTTCAGCATAGCCTACGGTTATATGTAGCAGGCGCTAGTGAGGAGGGAGCCATACCCATTTCGCATTTCGGGTATTGGCGTTTGGAGAAAGAGGAGTCGAGAGCCTTGACTCTCCAACTAGTGAGTTGCGAGAGGCGCTTGCGCTAAGGCCAGGTTGTGGTCACTTGGAGAAGGTTAAGGGAAGGGATCGTTTGCACTAGGCCCCGTAGAAATTCATGGATTCTATCCCTTGAAGAAAAGACAAAAAAATCTTAGTTGTCGTAGTGGGTGTGTGACACTTCAGGGGAGGGAGATCTAAATCTAAAGGTATATGTGAATCTCCAGGAAAATGTTTGAGGAAATGTTGGAAACATGGTAAAGTTGGGCACTATAAGAAAGATTGCAGGTCTAAGAATGTTGATAAAGGAAAGGGATATGATGATGACTCTTTCACAAAGAAAAAACCTCCATAGAAGGAGGTGATGTTTACTTGGAATCTATAGGTACACATGCAGATCGTGATGTATGATTGATCGACTCAGGTGAATCATTTCATATGACTCCTCATAGGGAGTGGTTCAATGAATATGAAAAGTATGATGGTGGTGATATCTTTCTAGGAGATGTCTCGACAACCAAATCATGGGACGTGGAAGGGTTAAGTTGTTTATGAAAGATGAAAGGAATAGAACTCTCCCTAGAGTTCTACACATTCCATATCTAGCTAGGAGCCTAATATCTATAGTAAGTTGGATGTTGTAGGTGTGGATACTTTATTGGGAAAGGGCACTTGCAAGATGGTACGAGGAGCAATGGTGTTAATGAGGGGAGTTCAGTGTGGAACTCTTTACAAGTTATTGGGAAGCACTTATATTGATGGGTGTAACATTTCTATTGTCCATGAGAAGAGAAATAAATATGATAGGATCCATACTAGCCCTTGAAAGAAGACCACAATGTGGCATCAAAGACTAGGACATATTGGAGAAAAGGGCATTCAAACACTACACGGTAAAGGTATGGTTGAAGGTATTTCTAATTGCACTCTAGATTTTGATTTCTGTGAACATTGCATATATGGTAAACAAAATCGATTAAGACTCATATCTAGTGCTACAAGAGAAAAGGGGATCTTAGATTTGATACACTTTGATGTGTTCGGGCATGTGCTTATTCCATCACTAGGTAAATCTATGTATTATGTTTCATTCATAGATGATTTTCAAGGAACACATGGATTTATTTTCTTAGGAAGAAATATAAGGTATTCGATAAATTCACAGAGTTTAAGGTGCTGGTAGAAAATCAGATAGAGAATAAAATAAATATGTTGAGAACAGATAATGGTGGAAAATTCTATGGGAATGAATGTGAAGAGTTCTGTAAGAAGTGCGATATAGCAACTCATAAGACTACTCCATACATACCTCAATAGAATGGGGTTGCAAAAAGGATGAACAAGACGTTGATGGAAAAATCAAGGAACATGCTCAGTGGTTCCGAGTTAGGACAAGAATTTTGGGCAGACGCAGTGGGTAATGCATGTTACCTGGTAAATATATCACCCTCATTAGCATTGGTGGACAAAACTCTGCAGAGGTATGGACTAGAAAGAAACCATGTCTTGAACATTTCAGAGTGTTTGGTTGTGATGCTTATGTACATGTTCCAAAGGAAAATAAGAGTAAGCTGGATAATAAAGCTGAAAAAGTGTATCTTTATTGGTTATAAATATGGTGTGAAAGGTTATAAACTTTGGAACCCAGAAACTAAGAAGATTGTTTATATTCTGGAAGTTTTTTTTAGAGAGGTTAAAGATGTTCCAAAATAGGAATTCCTACCAAGAAAAGAAGAACCTAAGAAAACATAGTTTGAGTTGGATGATGCAAAATATGAATCAATGAAAGAATATGAATAACAAGAATAAGAACCTCATACTCCAGTATTGAGGAGATCAATGAGGAAAATAAGAAAACCAGAAAGGTGTAGTCCACCTTATTTTGTGCTAACTTTTCTTTATCTATTACTGATGATGATCCTAGAAATATCAAGGAAGAAGTGAGTTCAGATGATAGTAAACTTCGAAAGAAGGCCATGGTTGAAGAGACGGATTCCTTGGATACGAATGAGGCATGGGATCTAGTTGATTTTCCAAATAAAAGAAAGGTCATTGACAACAATGGGTGTTTAAGAAGAAGTTGAATGGAGAAGGAAAAGTGGAGAAATACAAAGTTCCATTAGTAGCAAAAGGTTATTCCCACGTAGAGGGAATTGACTTTGTAAAAATTTTTCTCCTATTGCCAAGTTAACTTCTATTAGATTTATTTTATCTGTTGTTGCTACTTTTGATTTTAAAGTAGAATAAATGGATGAGAGGACAACATTCCTACATGGGGATCTAGAAGAAGAAATCTACATGAAGAAGCCAAAACGAATTTCAGTGAAGGGAAAGAAAGAGTTAGCTTGTAGGCTAAAGAAGTCATTATATGGTCTGAAGAAATCACTTAGGATGTGGTACCAAAAGTTTGACACATACATCCTTCGACTAGGATATGTGAGAAGCAGTGTTGTATGTTGATGACATGTTGTTGGTAGGAAATAACATGGATAGACCGGACATTGCACATGCACTGGGATTAATCCCTACCTTCAATCTCTTATCCTTGATGAATTACTCTGATCGTTTGTCAAGGTTTTGGAATCAAGACTTCAGACCTGACACAACACTGACATGTGTCCACTGTTGAATAGTCGATTTGGATCGCTTTGAGAATATGCTCGCCATTGGTCAGACTTGAATTGGGTTGCGGACGGGTCCGATCAACAATCGATCGTGGAAATTGATCTCTCCTCTCCCATGGATGGTTAGATTTCCGTCGTAGTGTTCCCCTATGCCGAGACTCTAACTCCAATCCTCCTCTATGGATGGTTAGATCTTCGTCGTGGTATTGCCCTATTCGCTAAGTTTATAGTATGGAAAGAAAATATAAATAATCATTATTAAATTTGGTAATGTC
>ML801029.1:6563-18425 GCA_009831015.1 Picea engelmannii
TGTTAGTGATCACATGGTTGAAAAAATAAATTCAACGAGAACTTTACAAGACGACTCAATGGAATCTTACAACCTTTAATATTAACAACCCTACATTTTAAAGGGGCAAATCCATGCTTAAGGCTTGGAGAACTTGAAATATCAACATCGAGATTTCGGCCTTATTGTGTGGAGGATTTCTTGATATACATGTATAAAAAAACCAAGACAATCTAATAATATTTTGTAAAAATTATATGCAACAATCATAATTAAAACTTGATCTAAAAACTTGAAATGGACAAAAATAAACTCTTCATGTAACAAATGAAACAATGGATAAGATAAAAAAGGAGATTGGAAGACTGAAAGCTACCATAGTGTAACCATCATCACCACTTCCTAAAATGCATCATACAAAAACTTGAAATATCTAACCAATTTCTTGTATTATGTTGTATACAACTTTGGCCCTTGGATGTGGTCATATGAATGCTCAATGTAACCATGATTGTATCCACTCTAGTAATCAAGTTTTACTTGGCATTATATGTCCACATCTTCAAGTAGATGTGTTTGAGTAGACAAAATCTATAATGGCTATCTTCTTTGATGGAGATTAAAATAAGGATTGTGCATGATGTCCAATTTATAGGGCAACATTCGACTAAATATTTGCTCAGATATTGGTTCATGGCCATGATTCCTTCCGCTATGGTTAGACTGTAAAAAGTACATATTATTTGCCAAAGGTCGTGTTGCCCCTGTCTTGTAGTTCTAGATCGATTCCATGCAATTACATAGTACATAGATGTATGTAAAAAGTACATACTATCCACAAAAAATTACTATACAAGGTGTGTTCCACGTGGCGCACATCTAAGGACCAAATATGAGAGTTCAAGGATTTGACGTCTGCCACGTGGCACACATCCAATGGCCAAATCGGAGAGATGGAGGCCTACCACATGGCACACATACGACGTCCAAATCTGATCGCTACATGCATGCCACGTGGAACACATCCAAGGACCAGATTCGAGGATTGGAGGCTTGCCAAGTGGTGCATAATAAATGGTCATATATGAGGGCAGGAGGCCTACCACATGGTGCACATCCGACGACTAGATCTGAGTGTTGGAGGCTTTCCACGTGGTGCACATCTGACAGCCAGATCTGAGGGTTGGGGGATTGCCACGTAGCTGACATACAACGACTAGATCAGAGGGTTGGAGACGTGCCACGTTGTGAATATCTGACGACCCGATCCAAAAGCTGCAAGCCTGCCATGTGTCACACATCCCACGACCATATCCGAGGGATGAGGTTTTCCATGTGACAAGCGTTCGATGGTCATATCCGAGCGTTGTTGGCATTCCACGTGGCACACATCCCATGGCCATATTAGAGGGTTGTAGGACTCCCACATGGTGCACATTCGATGGCCAGATCTGAGTGTTGGAGGCCTGCCACATGGCGCACATCTAAGGACCAAATATGAGAGTTGGAGTCTTGCCACGTGGTGCACATTATATGGCTAGATCCGAGGACTGGAGGCCTGCCATGTGGCACAAATTCAATGACCATATTTGAGAGTTGGAGACCTTCCACATGGCACACATCCGACGGCCAGATCCGAGCGTTGGAGGCCTGCCACGTGGCTCCACATCCGATGATGTTAAATGAGCCACATGGAAGACGTATAAGAGGCATATCGGATGGTTAAAATTGCATCACTTGGCAGAGATATGATGGCTTGAACCGATAGCTGTGAACATGCCTCCTCGCACATATCTAACTGCTTGATCCAATGGCCACAAAAATGTTCCACCACCTGGCAGAGATCTAACGGACTAGCGTAGATATTTTTCACACTAATGTTCACCTATACCTTCTATCCAAACACACTCCTTTGTGCCTACACCTTCATGCTACTCATGCTCAACCTTGTTACCTTTCTATTTTGATTGCCTACACATTAGCTATTTTTTCATGTTCTTATCCCAATGCCTTAGCATTGGTGTTATATGCTCCTACATCAATTTCCAACCATAACCATACCAAAAATGGAAATAAGCCTTCATAAACTCTTCAATCATATTATTAGAACACATTAAATCACCTTGAATCGATCAACCCTTAGAAATTATTGACTCTTTTCCTTCTCTTTCAACCCCCTCCCTTTCGTAGCTTTTAACAAATTAAGTGGCAACTATCTTTCCATATCATAGACTCTTGTCCTTCTTTGTCATTTCCTTAGACCTGAGTGTAGAAAGGTCAATATTCTTAGGATCTTCACCCATTTGGTCTATGAGTCAAACCCCTAAGTTGCTTGGCCACTATCATTGTTTACATTAAATAGAGTAATCTTACTTGTTTTTTCGATCCTTGAGATATGCATCTCCCCTTCCTTATGTTCTTTTTAGATATTATCCCACTTTGGTGCTAACAATATGTAGAGGTGTTTGTGTGCTTTGATGATCCTCCCTCTCATTCTAGGTGAATGTGCACTTTGTGGGTCCCCTTTCTTATTCATTTTGTGAATACTTGTATTGTGTGGGTTCCATTCTTTATTCATTTTTCCAATCCTTGTGCTTTGTGTGCCCCCTTTATTGTGTGCTATGTGAATCCTCCTCTCACGAGTACAAACATCACTTCTAAGTGCATGTGCATTTTCAGTGTCCCCTTCTTTGTGTATTTTGGATCCTTCCTCGCTCTAGTATTGATTTTAAGTAGAGTTCCATGTGTGCTTTGTGGGTCCCTTTAATCCTTAATGTTTTCTTTGAAAATTGTACCTCACTCTATAACTAACATTGTTTAGAAGTGCATGTGTGATTTGTGTTATCTATCTTTATGATGCCTCCTTAATTGAAAGTTTACATTAAATCAAGGTGGCATGTCCCTTGCTAAAGATTTTGTTCCATGTTAATATGAATTCCCTTTTGTAGGTCCACATTTTTGTGATTATGTTTTAATTGAAAGCTTACTAGAAGTCTAAATCACATATCTTTGGTTGAAGACTTCATTCCATGTTATCATGGTTTCATTTTTATGTTAAATTGGTGTAGAAAGAAAAATATATATATGATAATTTCATTGATCCGGATTGGATCATTATATTTGAAAGCTACTTTGGATATTTTCCACCTTCACCCTTAGATGTTGTATATGGAAAATGAGGAGCAGTGAGGGAAGACCTCACAAGAGATGCATTAAAAGAAGACAATTGTTGAAAAGATAAATCAAATCCATTTGCAAGTACATGAGACACTGAAGAAGTCACCGGAAAAGTACAAGGCTAGACATGACCAACACAAAATAAAGAGAAAATTTAGAGTGGGAGACATAGTATGGTTACAATTGAATAAGGAAAGGCTATAGGGTCCTGGTAAGAATATCAAAGCTCTGTGATATGGTCCTTTTGAGGTATTGGAAAAGGTGGGAGATAATTTCTATAGACTTAGTCTACCCCCATACATGCACATTTACTCAATAGTGAATGTGGAGAATCTCAAACTCTATGAGCCTTCCATGTTGGATGAGGAGGAGTAGTAAGTCATGCCTTCCATAGAGTACTTAGCACCAGATGCTCAAGCAGAGTTAGTAGAGGACACAATTTTGCAGAAGCAGTCTAGAACTACAAGACAAGGGAAACACAACCTTTGGCATATTAGGTTGAAAGGACAACTTATAGGCAAAGCAAAGTTGTACTCCATGGAGAAGGTAGAGGAATCTATTCACCTCATTCAATAAATATTTTGGGGACCAAAAGCCTCCCTAAATGGGGAGGTATGACCTGGATTGGATCATTATATCATTTGGCATATATCTTGATTCTTTTAGAGTGGAAAAATTAGAGGAAACAACTTGCGGGGTCATTTTAGTAGTAGGTCCCATTTTGAAAAATTAGGGTTCAGAAACTTCAGGAGCCATTTTGAGGCATTAAACAACGTTTTTTGCGGTTCTAGTGTTTGGAGCTTATACCCACCCCCTTGACGGTGTTCTACAGTATGATACCTTTCCGATGGTCCAAATTGTGTGCCAATTGGAGTTTGTATGAAAAAGTTATGTCTCCTGCAAGTTGACCTATCATGTTGACCACTATGGTACGAGAGGATGACATGTCAACCCCCATTACTCATGCATATGGTACTAGCCATGTGATGAATTTCAATAACATCCTAGAAGTTTCAAAATCCTACCACTATTTAGGGTTGAGGAAGTAAAAAACCTACCCTTAGATGGTTATCGAGCTATGTTAAATATTGGGCCACTAGGAGGAGAAGGGGTTCCATTCTATGTTATTGTGTTGTGTTCCATAGAAAAGTAGAACAACTAGGAGTGGGAAATTAGAGAGCATAACAAAGCGGGTTAATGATTTGTAGTAGTATAAAAGGCCATTGTTCTCAAGTAACTCCATAGAGAGTGTCTTCTCTGTAACGCACCCAACCACCCACAGGCCAAACACTCTACCTCCAAAACTCACTTCTAAACTTATTTTGAATTCTGATAGCAGTTAATTAATAAGGAGGCATGAAATAAACATGTTAACATCACATGCAATGATCAATATTCATGCCACAACATAAAATAAATGAATATAATGCCATGCACAAAAATAACCAGCAAGCATGCATCTTATAACATAAGAGTCTCGGAGACAATAATTAATACACAGTATAAATAAATGTATAAGTAGAGAAACACATGACAAAGAGAATTTATCTTAATCAAAACATTCACCAACCGACTGCAGATCAAGGATGTTCCACCCAACCGTAGAAATTGTTGTTCCAAGTCTCAACGACAATGTCACCCCTGAGCCAAGGCTATGAATCCACGAGGACGGTTCTAGGGTGTCACTCAACTTCCCAAACCAGCTATCACTCAAGCTCTCACAGGTTCCTCAACACACAACAATCTAAAGTACACCAGCTCTCTTCTCTCTAGCCTGCACAACCCAAGAGAATGGAACCCCTTCTCTGCCATGTAGTCCCTCAGGTTGTCCACCTCCTTCCAGGGTTCCAGTGCATCTGGTTAAGAATCTCCATGTTGGGACTCTCAGGACTCACAACTGTGAATAAAATTTAGCACATGCCAATGCATTTCAGGCATGCAACCTCAAATTCATGGTTGGAATACACCAGTCATTACTAGAGCCAACCAACAATGGCTTCTCTCCCAACAATTCATTTTTCCTTTCCCAATCAAGACCAAGGATGAATGAGAAACAATGAATGAAAGTGTGAAAGTCTGTATGGAGAAGAAAAAAATGAGGAGTGTGAACAATGAAAAATGAATGAACAGAGTGAATGAAGAAGAACTCCCCAAAATCCCACAAGATGGGTTTATATATTTACATGCAAATCAAGAACCACATGGCCTTCCCCAAGAAGCTCATGTAACCACTTCTCCCCATTAAAAAAATTATGGGTAAAAACAATATGATAATATGACTTAGACCCTTAAGCCCCCTCTCTCGTGGAATCATAGCCCCCTATAACTCTTGTCCTTGTACGTCTAGCAGCCAACAATGTATTTTGTTATTAATAATGATCAAAACATTACATTTCCTAGGCATGTTGGCCTCTTTAATTGTTTGGGCACTCGAACCTTTCATCAAATAGACAAAATACATTATTTAATATGGGGACTCAAAACCGGGGTATTACATTCTCCTTTTTACTTTCATTATTTCGATACCAGAGAAAAGAGAGTAGAGAAACCTCACCTTCTCACTGGGTTTTCTCCCTCAATGGTTTCCCAGAGAAAATATTTTTTGTTATCTTGTGGATGGTATGTGATTTTACTTTATTATTCTCTATTTTCCACATTTTATCTATTTCATGCATAAGCAAAAAAATAGTAACTAAATATTCTAGAATGTGAAGGAATTCAACCTTCACAATGTAGATTTTAATTTTATTTATCAGATCTATTGTGATGAACCATTCTAGTGGGATATCCACAACAATTTATATATCATTCACATTAGAAAAAATGTTGAACAATAAAATAAGTTATGGAGTATGCAATTCATCACAAGTAAAAAATTTATAATGGTCAATGTTCATTGTTCTAATTTCTTTCTCATGTTATTATGACTCTCCCTATGTTAAAAGTTAAATGAAAGACAAAACCAAAGAGTGTAGTAATCTTACATGGGGACCAATTTTGAAACATTAAAAAATTAGTTTATGAATCACTACACAATCTACAAGCACCAAAATATTTGTGAATCTTTTTTGTTTAAAGTAACTGAAACTTTATATTATATAACAATTGTGCAATTTCAAACATTAAAATTTCAGCATTGTTGATACAAAATTATGGTTCATGGCCATGATTCCTTCCGCTATGGTTAGACTGTAAAAAGTACATACTATATGCCAAAGGTCATGTTGCCCCTGTCTTGTAGTTCTAGACTGTTTCCATGTAATTACATAGTACATAGATGTATGTAAAAAGTACATACTATCCACAAAAAAATACTATACAATATGTGCACCATGTGGTGCACATCTAAGGACTAGATCTGAGAGTTGGAGGCCTGCCATGTGGCACACTTTAGATGGTCATATTTGAGGGCTAGACGCCTACCACGTGGCACACATACGACGGCCAAATTGGAGAGTTGGAGGCCTGCCACATGGTGCACATTAGATGGTCATATTCGAGGATTGGACGCTTGCCACGTGGCACACATCCGACAATCGAATCGGAGAGTTGGATGCCTGCCACATGGCACACATCCAATGTCCAGATCCGATCGCTACATTCATGCCATGTGGCACACATCCAAGGACCAGATCCGAGGGTTGGAGACCTGCCACATGGTGCATAATAAATGGTCATATCTAAGGGCAGGAGGCCTACCACGTGGTGCACATCCGAAGACCAGATCTGAGTGTTGGAGGCCTGCCACGTGGTGCACATCTGACGGCCAGATATGAGGGTTGGAGGCCTGCCATGTAGCTCACATACAATGGCTAGATATAAGGGTTGGAGGCATGCCACATTGCGAACATCTGAGGGCCAGATCCGAGAGCTACAGGCCTGCCATGTGTCACACATCCCACGACCATATATGAGGGATGAGGTTTTCCATGTGGTGGACATCCGACGGTCATATCTGAGCGTTGTTGTCCTTCCATGTAGTGCACATCCCATGGCTATATCAGAGGGCTGTAGGATTTCCACATGGTGCACATCTGATGGCCAGATCTGAGTATTGGAGGCATGCCACGTAGTGCACATATAAGGACCAAATATTAGAGTTGGAGGTCTACCACATGGTGCACATTAGATGGCTACATATGAGGACTGGAGCTCTGCCACATGGCACACATCGGACGACCAGATCCGAGAGTTCAAGGCCTGCCACGTTGCTCCACATCTGATGGCGTTAAACGAGCCACATGGAAGATGTCTGAGAGGAAGATCGGATGGCTAGAAATGCATCACCTCGTAGAGATCTGATGGCTTGATCCAATAGCCATGAAAACGCCTCCTCACAAAGATCTAACTTCTTGATCCAATGGCCACAAAAAATTTCCACCACCTGGAAGAGATCTGACGGATTGGCGCAAATCTAACGGACAGATCCCATAACAAGATGACAATGTTGCTCGATGCTCATGGGTTTTCTAATGGAGTTTCTCTTTAAACAAAGGATTTATCGCTGCAAACGGGCGGTCAAGTTGGATTGGTATTTGAGGGATAAGAATGCAACATGATCTTATTTCACTATATCAAGAAATATCCAAGGTGAAAATTGAATCATGTATGGTCGACCACTAAATATGTTCGATAACGCTGGAATTTGCATATAGATATGGGATTTTGAAGCATATATTTGCTTTTTCATTTTTAAAGGGATGTTTTTTGAATCATGGCTCACATGCACTTACATATCATAGGACACTGATATTTAAAAAAAATATAAATGTGTGATGTTAATCATTTTTCTCCTTGATAGATGTTGAAGCATTCTTAGATCTCTCAACTGACTGGAACACAACAATAAACTAACATACCCCTAAAGTAGGGGAAAGGAAACGCCGAAAAATATACAAGGTAGAAAATGTATGAAAAGAAGAGAAGAACAATGGAATCAATTACTTGCAAAATGAAAATAAGCTATATAGAATATAGTCAACTTTGTTGAAGAGGCAATAGTCGATTAATATATGGTTAATATAAAATGTGCGAGAAAAGGAAAGATCAATAAATTCAATTACATGCAAAATAGACATAATTTTGGGTAACTAATACCAAATAAGTCTCTTTCACAATCATAAAATGGATAAGAATGTAAATCATATGGATAAGAATGTAAAGACAAAATAAAAGGAAATACATCGCAATAGAGAATGGTGAGTTTAATTGCAAGAAGTTTGAGATTTTATGAACGTTTGAGAATTATCTACAAAAGTTTCAACATTAAAGAAACACATGTTCATGTCTATTCTCATCCATGTGCCAATACCAAATTTGACTTTGAAATTGCAAATTTTTATTTACAGGCTAAGAGCAGAGGACAAATGATCAAACTGAGTACGAGCTTGTCAAAACTGGATATTGTAACTTGTATGTATGATCCAGATACAAATAAATAATTCAATATGTTCTTCAAGCAAAATTGATCCATGGCATATGGGATATTAATGAGAATAAAAGGAGGATCGCGTACGGAAAATGTAGGAAATGATATTTAAGATTTAACATGTATAGTTTTCTAAGTTCATAATTGATTTTTTATGCTAGAGAAGAGGGTATACAACCTCACACACAGTTGGCATATATATCATTGTGTCCTCAACTTGTGGGCATTATCAAAGCCTGTTGTACTATATTTTCTCTGTGATGGCATGTCATACCTTCAATATCTATTTTACTGGACCACAACATAGACTTGTACAATTGGCATGAGATTGACTATGTTTCTATAAGCTAGTAAGAGCGTTCCACCACAAGTATGAGCGAGCGAGTGACAAGCTAGGACACTCTCAATTCTATTGAATTCCACTAAATATGGTGTTGGTGTGAGACATACACAATGCATTGTTAGATGACTCTTGATGCCATTTGAATCATTATTGTTGCCACGCTAGTTTTTCAATACTTGCAACACTGTAAAAGATGAAGATGGAGTGAGGGTATTCAACAAAAAAAAGGGGATTTTCCTTAACTCATTGTCATGGCAAGGAGTCCAATGGAGGTTATCTTTCAGGGTTTTATCTAATCAGAAGAAACATATTTGAATTTAGGGGAACATATAATTTTTTGAATGTGGACTTTGAGAGAAAATAAGAAGACAAAGTGGAGCAGAAGCAACAAAGAGAGTAGTACTCGTTTTCCATGGATAGAGCACGCGGAATGTGGAGGGACGAGTTAAAGGTAGCTTGGATTTCGTACATCTAATAGATAAGAGAGAAATGGAGGTTCATAATGCTAGACAAATGTTTCTCAAAGACACATTTGATGTTTGTTTTCATAGGTAGATGGTGTTCCTTCCTTATATAATAAATAAGACATCCCTAGCTATCCCTCTATACAAATTAAAATGTCCAAAACATACATACAACTTAAATCTCAAAGCATAGTTCCTTCTAACAAAAATTAGAATATGTCCAAAGGAAAACTTTAAGTTAGTTGGACATTGGGAAATAATTTTAATAAATAAATTATGATTTTTTAAAATTTTAATAGAAAACTTTTAAATTTTATTAAAGAATTTAGGTTAAAAAAATACATTCAATCATTAAACCTTAACTACATATTTATGTTTCCAAAAAAATTATCATAATATCATTCAAATGATAGAAAATATTGAAAAATATTTCTTATAATTCTATTAAAAATTTTATGTCGAATTATTTAACCTCAACCACCTTATTATTTCATTTATTTACTTATGTCTTCATAACACCTTGCCATAATGTCATTCAAATATGATTAAAAAAAAAAGATATTATAAAAGGTCTTTTTATTTTTATTCATATTAGGACTAAAAAATCATAGATTTTATCATAAATCATTTAGAATAAAAAAATATCATTATATCGAAATCAACTATATAAATCATATAAATAATTGAAAAAATACTTCCTAATTTAAAAGTATATGATTTCAATCGACACTCATTTTTGTAAATCAAACGAAAAGTAACATTTTATTAACATGGAGATACTCTTCATCATCGAAGAATATACCAATAAACACTTGATTGTAATTGTTTTTATCTCCAAATCCATTTGATGTTATAAATTTGAAAGAAAACATATGCACATTCTCTTTGCATCCTCATTCACAATTTACTGGAATAATACATTTGTCATGCCTCCTGAGCTTGCTGAGAACTGTCAAGAACCTTCATTATGTGCTATGAAAAAATATTTAAAAGAATAAATTAGCATGTTTGGAAGTATAATCAATTGCAAAATGCACGACAGCTATAAGAAAAAAAGTGTAAGGAAAAAAATTTGTAAACTACAAGAAAAATGAAGACTCGTTCATTTAGAGATCAACAAGAAATGGAGAAAAGCTACACATATTCCTTCATTTTGGGTTGCTGCATAAAATACCCATTTGATATAAATATAAACTAGCTTGACCCACAAACCCTAAAAAAGTAAAAAACCCACTCTTTGTGAAGTGATCCGGCCAAAAAAAAAGTACAGGGGACATAATTCCTGCAACAATGACCATTAAATCTTCGGCACCTTTCATCATGAATCAAATGTGAAGCTGAGAAGAACAATTCCCTTTGCCCGAAACGGAAAATTGTGAAGCTGAGAAGAATAATTCCCTTCGCCCAGAATGAAAAACTGATTGTAAATTAAAAAAAAAATGTTGATAAAATCCAGCGTTGGCCTGCCCAGTGAGGCCCTTCGATAATGCAAACCCCAACTCTGGTGTAAAGGAAGTGTGTGAGGCCGGTCATGCCTTATCCGAGAAAGTGATATGTCTGAGAACATTCTAGAGCAACCCATGTGGTAGTGTGTCAGTGTCAATTCCAAGCTATTGGCCGAAAGAAACCTTGAAGTCGTCGCATGTTGAACAATTTTCCTTTGGATTCGGTGAGGAATAAGGATGCATGGTGAATGTTAAGCCCTAATATTGGCTCATTACCCTTTAATTGGGACATATTACTTTAGTAATGTTATTTTATTTATGTCGTCTTTATTCCATTAGTTGTAATTATACCTCCTAGTCTCCTATATATACCAAGGAGACATTTTCATTTGGAATCATCTTGTACTTGAACATTTATGTGGGGTAAAAGGAGGTTTCCCTCTCGAAGAGGCTTATTATCTGAAATTATCTCTTTTTCAAGGCGGTGAGTACTTATTCTGAGGTTTTTCTATGCTATATTGATATTTGGTTCTTAACATATGGTATCAGAGCTCAAGGTCTTGGGGTTTCGCTGCTACATCTAAGACATCATGGAATTTTCTCTATAAATTTTTTTTCTACAATGATTCAGAAGGAACGTCTTGGAGTATATTTAGTAAATGGATCAAGGTACGTTGGGTTAAAATTTCATCTCTTGAGGCCTTATACTTTCGGAGATACAGCCTTTGTAAGATAGGGTTCTGGAATCATCTTGAATTGAGTCATTGCGGAATTTTCGCTATAAAACAATTTTGGTAATGTTTCAGACCCTAAATTCTGGATAATATTCTCATAAATTAGTAAGGTATCTTTGGTAGCAATTTCAGCTTTTGCTTCATCTTAAATTTGTAGATACACCTTGTGGAAGATAGGGTATCTAACTAGTCCTATTGACTAGTCTCAAGCAGGTGTTCTGGGTAAAACAATCATAAATTATTCCTAGAGTATCCAAATTGAGTGAGACTAGTTGCATTGGATAGTGGACAA
>ML801029.1:21299-45613 GCA_009831015.1 Picea engelmannii
CTTATATCATTTCAGTGTTACTGTGGTGAATGTTCTAGTTACATTGTTTTTATTCTGCCATTACTATCATTTTATTTTAGATCTGCATACATTTTATATCTAGTATATTACAAGTGGTATCAGAGCACTTTCCTTGGCAAAAAGTGTGGGTTAAATTTTTTTCAGGGTAGAGACGTATTCTGGCGTCTTTTAGAAACAGAGATTTGTCGTTACGCGCATAAACCCGCGGTTGAGGGATTCATACATGCAGGAAATACAAGTGGTACTTAAGCGCACATCTGGTGGCCACCCTTGTAACCCCTGTTGGTACCCCTTCGAGTGGTAGAGCATCAGACAAAACCTGTGTATGGATAGGCCTAGATTACTTGAAGCCCTCTTTAGATAAATCGATCGTCCGCCTGACTGCTATAGTGTCACCGAGAACAACACTCAGGAAGATACTCTCTATCATCTGGGTAGTCGGGTAGTATAGCTAAGGGTATGGTCTATCCTCCTTAGTTAGTGCCCTGAGATATTGGGCTGAGTACTACTGTTGGACCCCACACATATATTAGAGAGCTATAGAACAGGGCAAACCCTTGTCTGTAGAACCCTTGAATACCTAACCCTTGCGGGACAGAAACATAAACAAATTAAAACAGACAAGATCTATTTCCACGCAACTGTGTTTGGATTTCCAAGTAAATACACATTTCTTTCTGGTTAAGCATTTGGGTATTTCCTCTCTACATTATTCTTCAGACTGGAGTATAATTCTATAAAAATAAAAAATAAAAAATAAAAAGTCTGGAATTGTTTTCACCATTATTTGAGACCTATTCCATTGAATTCATCTCTTCTCCCTTATCACATTCATCCATATCATTTTTTCGGCCAAAATGTTTTACTCCACCCGCCCCTTTTCAGTTTCCTCATCCTCATGGCCCATACTCATAGCCAAGACTTGGAAACTCGCTTCAACACCTTGCAATCTGGTCTCATTGAGACCCAACAAGAAGTGAAACAACTCAGTGCCAATGTTGTTGCCATCAATACAACCATGCATTCCTCAATGGGGGAAATCAAACAAGACCTCACCACCCAGCTTGAATCAATCTTTTCGACACTCTGCACCAAACTGCATATCCCTACAGATAACCCTTCCTCTTCCTCACCTCCACATACTGAAGGTGACCATTCCTCTCATACCCATACCTTGCAGAACCATCACTTTCAATGTGACCTACGCCTTCCATGGGTGGATGTGACCAAATTTGATGGCTCGGACCCCATAGGTTGGGTAGCCCAAATGGAACATTACTTCTCTTTATACGGCATTACAAATGACTTGGCCAAACTCCGGTATGGTGTTCTCCATCTAGATCAAGAACGTTGGCAATGGAGAAAAATTTCTCGTCAAGGGTATATTTCTTGGACACACTTTGTGGCAGAGCTTTATGAACACTTTGACACTTACACCAACCATTTGGGTTGTTTGACAAAGATGAAACAATTAGGAACAGTGGAAGACTTTATAGCTGCCTTTGAGCGCCTGGATTTTAGAACAGAAGGCGTGTCTGATGCCTTTTTCCAAGAGTGTTTTATCAGCAGCCTCAAGGATGAAATTCGGGCCCATGTCCTCATGGCTCGGCCTGAGAGTTGGGTGGAGGCTACCAAAAGAGATAAAGAAGCACAACAGGTTGTATCTGCTCAAAACCGCAAACCCTCCTTTATCCCTCGCCCTAAACCAGTAAATCCCACTACTCCCTCTGCTCCACTAAAGATCCAAAAATTGACCAGGGCTGAAATGGTTGAACGCCAACTCAAAGGCCTTTGTTATAACTGTGATGACAAATATTTCTCGAGCCACAAGTGTAAAGAACAAAATATTTTTATGGCCATCTCCGAGGAGATTTCGGAAGAAGATGAAGAAACTCCCTATATGTCTGAGTCACCTGAATCCACTGACATAACCCCTCCCTTAGACCCTCCCGAAGTAGAATCAATCATTTCCCTCAATACTCTCACTAGCTTCTCTACTTCCCAAACCCTCAAGCTAATCAGTTACATCAAGCATTGAAAGGTCATCATTCTGGTGGATAGTGGTAGCACCCATAATTTTATTCATCGCCACATTGCCCAAGAAACTCATTGCTACATCCATGCCGTCAATAATTTCCAAATCATGATTGCCAATGGTGGCTCCATGAAATGTGGAGGGCGTTGTGAAAATGTGTGTCTCCAAATTGGTGACTACCACCTGAAATCCCATATGTTTTCTATCGACATGGGAGGTTGTGACATTATGTTGGGTGCAGATTGGCTAAGGACTTTGGGTCCCATTCTCATGGATTTTAAATACTTAACCATGCAATTCAACCAGGAGGGCCACCAATATAAGTTCCAAGGCATCACTGTTGGTTCACCTGAGATCATTAGTTCCCATCACATGGAAAAGCTGCTAAAAAAGGGTCATTATGGTTTTATCGCCCAACTCCATGCCATACAAGCAACAGAGACACCCTCGGTACCGCAAGACCTCCAAGCCATCCTTTGTAAACATAAATTGGTATTTTCCACTCCCCAAGGCCTCCCTCCTTCCCGTGGTGTTCATGATCATTCCATTCCCCTTGTACCCAGAAGCCTTCCTCCCAATATTTGTCTGTATCGTCATCCCTTTTCCCAAAAAAATGAAATTGAGAAAATGGTCCAGGAACTCCTTATTGCAGGCGTTATCCGCCCTAGTACGAGCCCCTACTCATCTCCTGTGGTCATGGTCCTGAAGAAAGAAGGTTCTTGGAAAATGTGTCCTAACTTCCGTTCCCTCAACAAACTTACCATAAAAGACAAATTCCCTATTCCTGTCATTAATGACCTCCTAGATGAATTGAGTGGCACCCAATTCTTCACTAAACTGGATCTTCGTTCGGGCTACCACCAGATACGTATGAAAAAGGCAGACATTTCCAAGACTTCCTTTAGAACTCATGAGGGCCACTATGAGTTTTTGGTCATGTCCTTTGGCTTGTGTAATGCCCCCTCCACCTTCCAAAGCCTCATGAATCATGTCTTTCGTCCTTTTCTCCGCCATTTTGTCTTAGTTTTCTTTGATGATATCCTCATCTATAGCAAAACCTGGAAAGACCATCTTTCTCATGGGGATCGAGTTCTCCATCTACTCTCTTAGCACCAACTTTTCTTGAAACAGTCTAAATGTGCTTTTGGTGCCTCAGAAGTAGAATACTTGGGTCATCTGGTTATCAAAGATGGTGTCAGGGTGGATCCTAAAAATATTGAAGCTATGCAAGACTGGCCTCACCCAAAGACTCTTAAGAGCTTGCGTGTATTTCTAGGCTTAATAGGGTATTATTGCAAGTTTGTTAAGAATTATGGGAAGATTGCAACACCTCTCACTGCTCTCCTCAAAAAGAACTCTTTCACTTGGACTCCAGCCGATGCTCAATCTTTTCAGACCTTGAAGATGGCCATGTGCACCACTCCAGTCCTTGCCCTTCCCAATTTCACAAAGACCTTAGTGTTGGAATGTGATGCCTCAGGGAAAGGAATTGGCGATGTCCTTATGCAAGAGGGTCGACCTTTGTCCTTTACCAGCAAGCAACTATCTGAAAGAAATATGGGAAAATCCATCTATGAAAAGGATATGTTGTCTATTCTGCATGTCGTGGATCTGTGGCATCCTTATCTATTGGGGCAATGTTTCTAAATTAAGACAAACCATCAAAGCCTCAAGTATTTTCTGGAACAATGCATTTCCTCCCCAGAACAACAAAAATGGGTGACTAAACTCTTTGAATATGATTATGAGATCATTTATAAGAAAGGAAAAGACAATGTGGTTGTGGATGCACTTTCCTGAAAATATGAAGACGAAGGATTCCATTTTTCTCTTTCATTCATTGTACCAAATTAGCTCCAAGTCGTTCGCCAGGAATGGCTACAAGATCCCAAAAGTTCGCAGTTGATCCACCAATTGCAGTCCAAGGCTCCAACTTCCCTAGGGTACTCTTGGCTCCATGAGGAACTTCGATACAAAGGCCATTTTTATTTAAGTAAACAATCAAATCTTAAATCCATGGTACTTTCTGAGCTTCATGCTACACCCACAACAGGGCACTCTAGGTTCACCAAAACCTATGACAGGGTCAAATGTTCCTTTTCTTGGGATGGTATAAAATAGGACATTCGTAATTTTGTAGCTGAATGTGATGTGTCTCAATGCAACAAGGGAGAAATAGTCAAATCATCGGGCACACTACAACCACTCCCGATTCCACCTGCTATTTGGAAGGATATCTCTATGTATTTTATTACCAGCTTACCCAAATCGGGAAATAAATCTGTCATCATGGTGGTTGTTGATCACCTTTCCAAGTATGCTCATTTCTACGCCCTTCAACACCCGTTTATAGCATCCATGGTGGCTCAAATCTTCATGGATCAGGTCTTCAAGCTTCATGGCATGCCACACTCTATTGTTTTTTATCGCAACCCAACTTTCACAAGCAATTTTTGGCAAGAACTGTTCAAGATACAAGGCACTGAATTGCATCTCAGCACATCTTATCATCCCCAGACTGATGGCCAAACGGAAGTTGTCAACAAGTGTTAGGAAACATATTTGAGGTGTTTTTCCTCGGAAAAGAAAAATTAGTGGGCTCAATGGTTACTCCTAGTTGAATGGTGGTACAACACTTCATACCATACAACTACACGCATGACTCCTTTTGAAGCGGTATATGGACAAAAGCCAGCTTCAGTTCTCTCATACTTACCGAGTGCCTCGAAGGTCCAGGTGGTTGACCTAACACTTACAACTCAAGAGGCTATTCTCCATACCCTCAAAGAGAATTTGGTTATGGAACAGAATCGCATGAAGCAACAAGAAGATCAAGGTCACTCTGAACATCAATTCGCAAAAGGGGATCAGGTGTTTCTTCGACTGCAACCTTACAAGCAAACTTCCCTCAAGGCTGAGCATTGTCAGAAGCTAGCACCCAAATTTATGGTCCTTATACTTTACTCAAACGTGTGGGACAAGTCACCTATCAGTTAGCTTTGCCTAGCAATTCAAAGCTACATCCTGTTTTTCATGTTTCATGCTTAAAGAAGGTGATTGGAGCTAAGTGCCAAATTCAAACCAACCTTCTATATTTAGCTAAAGAAGGATCGATTTGGCTACAGCCAAAAGTAGTTTTGGACCAACATGAGCGTCGCCTACGTCAGAGAACCATCAAGGAAGTGTTAGTATAGTGGAAAGATACAACTCCAGCAGACACCATTTGGGAACCAGCTACCATTCTGCAACAATTTCCTCATCTCAAGCCTTGAGGACAAGGCTATTTTTAAGGGGGCAAACATGTTAGGGTCCTAACCCACACATAGGTAGAAAAAAATATTCAGATGTAATAAAGGTCAATATTAATAAGGGATTTCAATAAAATAGAATAAGACGGATGTAAGAAGACCTAATAGAAGCTTCCGCTTCTAGAAGGATCTTCCTCTAGATGCTTCTTTTTAGTATAAATAGGAGTGGAGGGTATGAGAACCCTAGCTTGGATATTATTGTAATAGAGCTATGCTCAACTGGAGGTTGCCCCCTCAAAGAGGCTTGTGAACATTTCTTTCAGATTCAAAGTGATATTTATGTTGTTATTCTTATATCATTTCAGTGTTATTGTGGTGAATGTTCTGGTTACATTGTTGTTATTCTACCATTACTAGCATTTTATTTCAGTTCTGCATACATTTTATATCTGGTATATTCCATGTTGACAAGGTGCTATAACTACTAAAGGAGCAACAACTATATGCCAAGCCATCCAAATGTTTCTTTGGAGTGAAGGAGGTAGAGTACTTGGGTCATATTGTATCTCATGAAGGTGTCAAGGTAGACCCTAACAAGATTAAGGCCATGATGGATTGGCCGATTCCCAAAACATTGAAGAATCTTAGAGGATTTTTAGGTTTGACAGGTTACTACTGCAAGTTTGTTCGGCACTATGGAAGAATTTCAGCACCTTTAATGACACTAACTAAGAAGGATGCATTTTCATGGACTCCAGAGGCAACTAAAGCTTTTGAACAACTTAAAGAGGTGATTGTTATAACCCTAATTTGCACCATACATGCTTACCTGACATCAGGCCATCTCGGATCCCTTCTTTGCCAAATCACTATTGAACAACTCTTTAAAAAACCTCTTTTATAAGGGCCCATGCGCCCTACTCCATTACTGCATGTGTGTACACGCTAGATGACCCAAAACAGCCCGCGTGTACTTACAAAAACACGAAAAAAGGAAAGTTGTTGACGAAACACACAACTTTGGGTGAGTTAACTGAAACTCTCGGCCATGCATGGTCGAGGGTTCATCCAAATACCTAGCTTCTCTTAGCCTATAAAAGAAGGGTTAGGGGTCCCATTTGGAGGAGGAGAATAAGAGTAAAGAAACTCTACCCAATTGCACATTCCCATTGTCCCAACCCTTTAGCCATCCTTGTGCAAAGAGAGATACAAAAAAAAGAAGTTGGAGGACATTTGAAGAGGAGCCCAGGATCAGGTTCACAGAGCAGTGGCCGGTCTTGACATTGTAAGTTGATTCATTAAAGTTAATAATAAAGAAATGATTTTCCCATCCCACTATATGAGTTCTTCATAGTTTAGTGAATATATGTTTGAATCTCTAACCCATTAATTTGTAGAACAAATGCATGTAGAGTTTTTTCCTTGTTTTGTACGTAGGTCAGTCTTGAGGGATAGTTGCCAACAAGCGATCAAGCATGAAGAAGGATCGACATCGAACGTCCGGAACAAGGTATGTTCGTTTAACCATGTATTTTCTTAAAAGAAATGGGGATTAGGTCTGGGGAAAAGGTAGAAAGTAGGATTCTTTCAGTCTTATCTACATGCATAATATAACCCTAAATGCTAGTCCGTAAGGGGATTTCCCACCACAACAGAATTGGCGACCATACTGGGGAAGTCTCTAGGGTTCCTAGGAATATTTTTGGGTATTTTTAAAAGACTGGTTTTCTTTCCTGTTTTTTGAAATTTTTGCAAAGTCTGAGCTAACAGAGATTCTGGTTTTCCATACCATCTATCTCTGTTTCTTTTCTTGACTGTGATTTATTTTTCAAGACCCACAGAGGTACACGCGGCCTACATAAGGTCTGCACGCATGTACCCGTGCCCTACTTTCTTACAGCTCGCGTGTAAACGCTAGCTGAAGAAGTAACAATAGCGTGTATGATTCTAGAAAAAAATTTAGGCAGTCATCCTCTTCCCTGTCAGAATCAGTCATTCTCAGGGATTTTCTGGAACTCTTTCTAGTCTTGGTTGTTTTCAGTCTATAGCTTAGGGTTCATCTTAGATTGGTTTGTTTTACGAATTTTTTCCTTACATTGTTTTCTTTTTTCTGTTAAAGAAAGTGTCTAAGCCTTCAAGAGATCATGGTTCTCAATATCAGTGGTCTCTTCTTGGTTTGGATTGTCTATTTTTATTTGTTTCAGAGTTTTAGAGATACAGGCGACTTGTATAAGGCCAACACACATGTACACGCCCTCTGGCTCTACACAGCTCGTGTGCACACGCTTGTTGTTGAATTTTCAGTAGTGTGCTTGTGCAGGATATTTTTTGTTGAGGGTGAGCCAATCATCCTTTCCCTTGACAAGAGTTATACCTCTCAGGGTTTTGAATCTCTGTCCTAGCAGTCAGAAGCTTAGGTTTGATCTCAGCCATAGCTTTCTTTTTTCATTTAAAAGTTTTCATCAAAATTTTCGTTAGGGTTTTTAGACAAGTGTGAGAGTCCTTTTTTAAGTTGCTAGTGTGTGATTTATTGAAGTGATTCTTTGCGATCTGCGATTAGGCTAGAAGTTTTTTCTTGGTTTTTTGACTTGTTGATATTTTTCCTTTTTTCTTTGTGAGCATTCAAATAAAAAAAAATCTTTCATTTCTTTGTTTGTTTGAAAAGTGTTGTTTTGCATTAGTAACCAGGGAAAAGTCTTTTCTTTCATAATTTCTTGATAGTTTACTTAGATTGTAAGTAGCTTGTAGTCGAGTGAAATCCTACTTTCAGTTTGCTTCTTAAAATATCTTAGAATTTTTTTTAAAATTTGAACAGTTGTTGAAAATTTGCGTTAAGCGAAGGTTTTTGTTTCCATCTTTCTGTTCATTTTTTACTTTCGTCTTTCAAACATCACTAGTTTCACTTTTATACCCTTTGACATAAGACAAGCCATAAAATTAACACTAAATCTAAAATTCATTGGACTTTTATGTTTGTAGGGTTAGCCAACTAGTTCAGGATTAGGGCCTTGGATTAGGTTGGAGAGGAAACTCTTCAAGGCCATTAAAATCAAACATTGGAGTTTGATTTAGGGAGTGTCCAAGTCCAGTATCTTGAAAGTTATCTTGGACCCCCCTCTAACACAAGGTATAAACACGAGGTCGCGTGTGAAAAGGTAGTGGACATAACCCCTCCAAAGCTGGACCAATCATAGTGGAGAACACATATAGAGAGCTTGTCTTGGGATTCTGTCGATTGCATTTGCCACGGAGTTTTGTGGGTCTCGAATCCATTCGAAGTCCTTAGTTGTATTTCGGACCACTTGCTCTCAATACCCTTGACAGGTTTCAGGCTCGATACCCTACTCATTGTGGTCTACTCAACTTTCGACTGTACCCGCCTGGTGACTGTTCGCGCGCTGGAAACCTAGTTGCCTATCTTTTTTAGGGACATACACAGGTGATTGAGGGGGTATACCGCAGTACCTAGGACAGACATCGGGGCATGCTTTGTAGAGTATACCCGGAGGGTGCTTCCGTGTTCGAGTTGCACTTGCACCGGTAAGTTTCTCTAGTGTTGGTTGTTGTAACTATTCCTCCAATTAATTTAGTGTTTTCCTGTCTTATCTTATAGGGAATTTTTTAGTCTGTGTTGTTTTTGAATGACTAGAACGCCCTAGAGTGTCTTTGATCTTCTCACACAGTGGAGGATTACGAGCTCCGTCAGTCACGAAGGTTTCTTGGCCTATCGTCGGTTACATTGGAGCCACCCCCACCACCACTAAGGAGAAATCTAGACCAACAAGGGTCTTTTGAAGTGATCGAGTCACAAGAAACTATGCCCGACCAACATCTAGAGGAATCGACCGTTTTAGACCTTGGAGAGAAATCTTTTGGTCTGGTTGAAACCTCCACCACTGATCTTTTGGCACCCACCATCGTACTAATTCATCCTTATGAATGCCAGACAATGTCGCATGCAACAATGGAAACAAATGTTGTTACTCCTTCTGGGAATTCCTCAATTCCCACTACGGTTGTCACCACAAGAGAGTTTCCACCTCCTAACCCACCGTCACCGTTTTGAGCCACCATGGTCTCGACCGCCTCTACATTTCACAATGGTCTGATCCCGTCTATGGCGGCGGACACAACCCCTTTCACACCAAGTGCGACAGGCCCTCCATTCTCATACGGGATGCCTAGTTCAGGTACAAGTCCTGTACTTTCCTACTCCACTTCACATACTTCAAGTATGGGGTCAGGGAGCTCTAACGCTCCTCTGCAAGGACACATGGGGGGCACTCCTTCTCCTTTTAACACTTTCCCTTATGGGGGAGGTCATATACCTCCTTCATCCCCTTCGATCGGTGGCACACATCAACAATTCGTTGGGCCACCTGCACACCATAGTTTACTTGGAGCAGAGAGTCAAGGACCACCTTCGCATAATATGCCAGTAGGTTCGACACCGTTTTCTTTGTTCGGTGCATTTGGTAACAACGCCTTCTCGTTAGTTTCTTTCCTGACTGGGAGAAATCCTGGTTTCGGACAATCTATTCCTATGCAGGGTATTATTCCTGCACAGGGGGCACACCTAGGAACTTCTTCCGAATCAAGGCCTTGGAATTATTGGCAGGGATCTGTTCCCTCGTCCGAAATGTCGATCTAGGGTAATTCTTTCCACAATCAATGGAACCCCAGACAAAGTACTATGCCTATCCCCACGGGATCGACATAGGGCAACCCTTCCCAAAGTCCTTTGAATGTAATGCATGCCCAACCATCTATGTCCTATTTTGGAAATTAGTCGATGATGTCTTTGCACACGCAAAATCCATATGTTGGCCATGGCCATTTTTTTACCAGAATCCGGGCCAGCAGCCGAACTTTTCCTGGCAACCTGGTGCCAGTCAAACTCCAGGCCCCTTTTTCTCAGGTTATCACCAACAACCCAAACTACCCTTCCTGGAAAATTTGCATTTTCCAGACTTGGCAAGGTTGTTGAATGACCCTATCTGTCAAGATCCGCATTGGCCTCCTATGCCGATGAAGTTGTCTTCGTACATCCCAAAGTTCGAAGACAAGCCTAACGAAGATCTAGGAGATCATGTGACTACCTTCCATCTTTGGTGCTCATCTAACTCGTTGAAATACGACTCCGTACAGTTGCGATTGTTTCAACATACTCTCATTGGGAGTGTCGCGAAATGGTACATTGGGCTCTATCACTCAAGATACTCTTCCTTCGGCGAACTGGCAATGGCTTTCCTAAACCATTTCCAGTTACCTATGAGATACGACGCTGGCACCGAATTACTGGCCAATTTCTCACAAACAAAAGCGGACCATATCTCTGATCACATCCGAGAATGGAGACGTTGAAAGAGTTTAATTAAGGTACTAGTCCCACCAGCATTCCTGCTCGAGTGGTTCCTTAAGTCTTTTGTCCCACAGTTATCCAAAGACGTTGCGACGTCGGGATTATTTTCCAAAGAGGACGCCATCATGAGAGCTCAACAACTTGAGCTAATCTATTCTCAGTCTAGTTTATTATATGAGATCTTTCCAGATGCGCCACGCTCAATACTTGATAAAACCAGACAGAGAGATGGACCACATGCCGATGGTATTGTTAGTTCAACACAAACAAATCCCGTTGAGCAATTGACGAAGCAGTTGCAGCAGTTGTCTATACAACACACAGTGGCCAGCCAAACTACTTCTTTGGCTGCTCCCCCTACCAAAACATCGAATGTACACACAGTGCAATCGGCTAATCCAAAGGCCACCCAGCAGCCTAAAGGAAAGAAAAAACAATGAAAGAAGGGTAAGGGGGATAAAAAACCTACCGATAATGCTGGCGGGGACAACACTGAGAAACGGAAGGTGAGGTATCCATGCAACTTGTGCGTGGAAGACCACCCAACCCATCTATGTCCTTGGCTTGTAGAAGCCCAAAAGTTTGTGATGCAGCAATAGCCTATTGTGTTAACCAATCCATTTCAACATGGGAAAAATCTAACCCAAGCTTCTGCAAGCACGGAAGGGGGCAACCAAGGACCCTCTCCATCTTCGAACAACCATGCATCCATGAATGTATATATGGTGAAGGGTGATGCTTTTATATCGACTAGAGTGCATGATTATAGTAAACCAAGCACTTCTAAGAAGGGAAAAGAAGTCGAACTCCCATCTCTTCCTCTACAGATTGAGAAGACGTTGGGTGAAACAATGACACGCATCCCCAAAGGCGCGTTCAAAAAAGCTTCTCACAACCCAAACGCAAGGGCCGCCCAGAATTATTCTATGGTAGAATATTTATCACAAACCCCTTGTGCGATGTCTGCTTTGGAGGTCTTCCAAAGATGCCCTTCCCAGAGGAAAGCCTTATTAACCGCTTTAGGATCTACCGAGACTTGTAATCTAGGTACAATCATGCTGGATACAACTGACCTAAAACCTCATCTGCCTTACCACGTATCGTTTCAGATAGTAGTGGCTTATCCCATGAAAAATTTTACTCGGAATATCTTCCGAACGGTGGTTGATGAGGGCGCCTCGACATGCGTTATGTCATTGACATGTTGGAAAGTCATTGGACAGCTCATTTTGTCTCTATCGCCTACTCTTCTTAATGCTTTCGACGGTCATTCATTCTGACCACATGGTATCATTCCCTCTTTCCCAGTACAGTTAGGAGGGAAGACCGTGTGTGTCAAGGTAGAGGTAGTTGATGCGCCCCTCAACTATAACCTCTTGTTAGGGAGGAGTTGGACTTGTGCAATGAAAGTTGTGGTTACTACAGTTTTCCAGGTCTTGTTGTTTCCACACGAGGGTCGGATTGTGACCATCGATCAATTGTCTTTCTCCATACCTGACCCTTCATTAGGGACATCCATGGTCCCAATGATTGATAATATTCAACCAGGCGTGGTCAATGTAGGGGTTGGTTTGTGCCCATATTTGATGGGTACCTTCGATTACCCACCCCCTCAAGGTGATATCAAGTTTATATCCAATCACCATAAGGTTGAGATTTTTCAAGTTTCGTCATTCTGCATGACTTACTTCGACGATTTGTGGATACTTCCTTCCCCATCGGCCACGATGGATGGGACAGGGCACCCAGGCATGTCCATGCCCTTGTCCATAGCTGAAGTAGCGTACGCTTTAGTCCAGCAAGCTTCAGCCAACACTGATCCAACTCCTGCACAAGATTCTGATCTGCTTCTAGAGCCTATTTGGGCTCAAGGTTCTCTCGCTAACACTGATTCGTTAGACTTAGTCTTTCCCTCTGATGAAGCAGTAATTGAAGCAATGACTAGTCTGGACAAACCCTGGGATGATCTTCATCATAGATCATACTTCCTCCCAGAGTTAAGCATAATCAAAGTAGGGGAATTCACTTTGACTATGACTAGAGATAAGTCTTGTCCTATCAATCCTTTGGCTACTCATGCTATTTATGCCGAGGGTAATATGGCAAGTATCGCTGAAACGGTACCTGTAAATCTCTCCAGAACCCCTGGTGTCATAGACAATGTTTTCGTCAGAGCATACTACTCCCCCAAGGAGATACCTGGAATCGACCCACAAAGTGTCGATCATGAGCTAATTTTGTTCTTTTTCAAGCTCACTTTGAGATCCAAAAGAAACATCCGGTGAGACTGCATTTATGCTTTTCGATCTTGGTCGGATTAACTGAGAAAAGTAACCTCTATGGGTCTTATTTTAAGCCCTTTTCAGACCCTCTAAACATGAAAAGATTGTCGAGCGATCTTGTGTCCTTTCACGCTCGTTAAACTAAAATTTGAAGTCACATCTTTCCGGCGGTAGTTTATCCCTTTTTCGGTCCGGACGGTCAACTGCACGAACAAAGGTATACACTATGGAACTTCATTTCTCTAGAAGAGTACCCTCAGGTATTTTATCCCTTTTTCGGGCCCGAGGGACTAAACTTATGAAAAAGGAACCCCCTCAGAGTCCATAGTTAAGCTCTTTTCAGACTCCCTAAAATTGAAAAGATCGTCGAGTGACCTTATTCTTTCACACTCGTTCAACTAGTCCAGAAAAACATTCATGATGGAGTCCATAGTTAAACTTTTTTCAGACTCCTTAAAAATGAAAAAATGGCCGAGTGATCTTATCCTTATCACACTCGTTAAAATGGTTTTGAATAGACGTCTTGTCAATGCTAGTTTACCCCTTTTTCGAATTGATTAGACTATCTTCGAAAAATGTACCCCAATGGAGTCTCCTTTTATGTTTTTTCAGACTCTCTAAATATGAAAAACCACCGAGCTTACCTTCTCTGGGCTCATTAAACTTACATTGAAGGATGTTACCATTGTGTGTCTTATTAATCGCATTTTCATACCCACGTCTTTGGCCTAATTTCGGCTCCATGTTGTTCTCAACTGAACCATCTGAAGCATGCCTTATATGCAATCCCTGCAGCATTTTACCTCTACATCTTGACACCTTTAGCCCCTGGAGGATTTTTCCTGAGTGTCCTTTTCTTGCATATGTCTCTTTACCCTGAACATCCCTATGTTCCATGTGCTTGGAACTAGTATGTTTGCGACACTCGATTCTCCTTTGTAACGTAACATTCTTTTATTCTTTTTCCAAAATTATTGAAAAAGACAAAAAAATCAAATATACCCCAAAAAGAGGAAGGGAAAAGTATTTTCTTTATTGGCAGCGTAATGAGTCGCCCTTGGATAAAGCAAATATGTTCGTTTGTTCGTTAAACTATGGGATGTAATACGACCTTAGAAAGTTGTTCTCGCTACATAGAGTTGTGTCCTCCTCCGTTTGGTTATTCTTCCAAACATATGGAGAGTTTGTGTTGCCTCCTGCTTCGTAAACTTATGATTAATGCCATGCTGCCTAAATCTCATCATTTGTCGTGTTGTTTTCCAAGAGAAGTTTCTACCAAGCCTGATTCGACCCCTCTGCAATTTGTCTCTTTCCCTCATACTCGACCATCCTGAATGTCCAATCAAGTCCTTGTTCGAAATCAATGAAGCCTTCAGTCTGATCATCAAGATTATCTAGTCCATGACCGACGAGCCATCGAAGACCTTTGGGTAGTGAAGTCGTACACTCATATTACACTCCTACCTTGAGTTTTGAAGATTTTGAATTTTTTGCTCGAGCTCTGAAGATCTCATCTCCAGCCATTAGGCCATATCAGCTTCTAGAAGATGGATACTCTTTGATCTCGAGATGTAGCTCTGTTGTGTATTGTTCACGGCTACACTTTATATAGTTATTTGACATGGATCTATAGTGTATTTGATCTGTAGCCATGATTCTATTTTATCCCGAGCATGGGTATGCCTGCCTCGGTGACACATTTGTTATTTTGCAGAGGGCGCCTCTCGGTTCCTGGTCCCTGGGCTCACTTGTTCGGCACATCAGTAAAGATTGGTAATGTATTTCGGCCATCAGATGCTCTTCTGACCTCACACATTAGGGGGCATCTGTTATAACCCTAATTTGCACCATACATGCTTACCTGGCATCAGGCCATCTCATATCCCTTATTTGCCAAAGCATTGTTGAACAACTCTTTAAAAAACCTCTTTTCTAAGGGCCCACGTGCCCTACTCCATTATTTCATGCATGTACACGCTAGCTGACCAAAAACAGCTCACGTGTACTTACAAAATCACGAAAAAAGGAAAGTTGTCGACAAAACACACAACTTTGGGTGAGTTAACAGAAACTCCCAACCATGCATGGCCAAGGGTTCATCCAAATACCTAGCTTCTTCTAGCCTATAAAAGAAGGGTTAGGGGTCCCATTTGGAGGAGGAGAATAAGAGTAAAGAAACTCTACCCAATTGCACATTCCCATTATCCCAACCCTTTAGCCATCCTTGTGCAAAGAGAGATACAAAGCAAAGAAGTTGGAGGACATTTGAAGAGGAGCCCAGAATCAGGTTCACAGAGCAGTGGCTGGTCTCGACATTGTAAGTTGATTCATTAAAGTTAATAATAAAGAAATGATTTTCCCGTCCCACTATATGAGTTCTTCATAGTTTAGCGAATATATGTTTGAATCTCTAACCCATTAATTTGTAGAAAAAATGCATGTAGAGTTTGTTGCTTGTTTTGTACGCAGGTCAGTCTTGAGAGGATAGCTTCCAACAAGCGATCAAGCGTGAAGAAGGATCGACATCGAACGTCCGGAACTAGGTATGTTCGTTTAACCATGTATTTTCTTAAAAGAAATGGGGATTAGGTCTGGGGTGAAGATAGAAAGTAGGATTCTTTCAGTCTTATCTGCATGCATAATATAACCCTAAATGCTAGTCCATAGGGGGATTTCCCACCACAATAGTGATGTGCAAAGATCCTATCTTGACTACTCTAGACTTCACAAAAACCTTTATTGTGGAATGTGATGCCTTGGGAAATGGAATTGGTGATGTCCTAATGCAAGAAGGAATGCCCCTATCTTTTGAAAGTCGACCACTCAAGGGAAAGGACTTACAAAAACCCATTTATGAGAAGGAAATGATGGAAATACTACATGCATTGAAGAAATGGAATCCCTACCTAATAGGTAGGCACTTCAAGGTCAAAATAGATCATGATAGTCTTAAATACTTCTTGGAACAAAGACTATCTTCAGAAGAACAACAAAAATGGGTAACCGAGATATTGGGTTATGATTTTGAAATAGTCTATAAAAAGGGGAAGAAAAATGTTGTGGCAGATGCACTCTCAAGAAAGGATGAAGATGTTGAGGGCTTTCTCTTTTCTATCTCGATCATCCAACCTGATTGGATAATAGAATCAAGGGATGAATGGAAGAATGAAAAAAAAGTGTGGACTCTCATTCAAAGGTTGCAGCAAGATTCCAATGCATCAGATACATTTACATGGAAAAATGATTCACTATGGTACAAAGATTGCTTATATTTATGTAAGGACTCCCAACTCAAGCAAAAGGTACTATTGGAATTGCACACCTCTCTAGTAGGAGGGCACTCGGGATTTTTGAAGACCTACCATAGAGTCAAGAAGGATTTTTTGGGGGATGGCCTTAAAACTAATGTTCAAAGGTTTGTGGAAGAATGTTTGGTTTGCCAACAAAATAAGGTGGAAACAATTAAGACCCTAGATATTTTACAACCATTAGCCATCTGTTGGCAGCCAATTCACATTTTTCCACTGTCTTATAAGCTGCCTACACTAATGTTTTGCAAACCTTAATTTTTCGTTGCAATTCTCAAATAAACGACACTTTTATTTTTACGCTATTTGCACACTTACCTTCATTTGTTTTCATGACTGTAAGCGTGAAAACTTGGTCTTTCGAAGTCGCATTAGAATCATTATTGAATTGTCATTATCCTTCTTGTCGATATGCCTATTGCGCTTACATTTACTTATCATTATACAATTTGCAAGACCTTTTGATCTGCACTCATTTGACATTCTTTGATTGATCATGTAGTTTCGTTTCATGAGTGATTAAGTTTGTGATTCATTGGCGGTTGGATTTATATGTTCTTTGATTTCATCTACTTGACCATTGGTTTCATAAAAATACATAGGTGTTATGGTTAAACCCTTGATATATATCATTTAATATGACACCTAGTTCGAGTGATCAAACGCATTGACACATTGGTTAAACTCTTGGTATGAATTGTTCTATAAAACACATTGGCACATTGGTCCAACACTTGGGATTGGTTTCGATTTATATGTTGGTTTTAAATCTATGGTATAATGTTTGATTGTGTGCATGGTTTATCCACTTACCAAAGGTTTCAATGGATTGATTGAAATGGCATAGTTATAACACATGTGCGTTGTGATTTGTATAGTTGAAAGCACCGACGGTTGTACCTTGGAAATAACTATTATGCATGGCCAGTGAATAGATCCACCACCTTCGCACGATGTCATTAATGCCTATCCCTTATCCCTGTTTCACCTCTTTTAGCTTGGGTAATCCTTCATGCACTCTGCTCCTGTGTATGTTATGATTCAAACCCTGGACTTACCATGTGCTCTTCTCCATGGCACCGGTGGTGTGAATTGAGCCGAATGGTAGCCAAGCCTTACTGTTGTTCAACAATGCATGGAAAGACTTAGAGGATAGCGGTTGGCTCACCTTTGTACAACTATTCGAGGGTTTTAATATTTTTGTTGCACAACAGTTCACCCTGACTTTTGATGGCTGTAGAGCCAAGGTGGGTGACATTCAGTTGGAAATCAGTGAAGAGTTCATTAGCTCTACCACAGGGTTACCAGCCACACGCTAGTGTTGGTTTAAAAATTCTAAAGTGGAGGAGGTGCCATGGTCACTACTGTTCGTCTCACGAAAGGTCACATCCTGTGACAGAGGTATGCCCATTTCCACACTTAAACCACGATGGCATGATCTTTTTATGGTGGTCAAACAATTCGTGACTTGTGAGGGTCAATATGGACTCATTTTTCTTTATCACCTTCGACTGTTAATGAATTTTATAGGGTATCCATTGAATATGCCTTTTTACTTCCAGCGTAGCCTTTATAAAATGTTGAAAAGGTTTAAAAGAGAAAAGGCCGATAGTATCATGTTCCACCATGGCCTAATCAGACTCATCGTTGTTCATCACTTAAATCTCCACGGTGATAGCTGGCAAGATTTTATCTCTTGAAATGGTTTTGTTGAGGCAGAGCCCATCCAAGTTGACAAGCTTGTGGTTAATGAAACTAAGTTTGGGCCACCCATACCCTTCCATGTCCTACTGCCCTCTCCTAAACCCTCGGTCGACCTTGATATTGACCTACCCAACGTTATAACTGAGAAGGCTGAGGCTATAAAAAATCCTGTGAGCAAAAAGGTCAAGGGAAACCCTACTATTGATGGAAAAGGTAAAAAAAATGCTCAGCTTATCTTGAGAATGGATAGAAATAAACCTAAAGCTAGTGCTGAGCAGAAGTCCATAGTCCTCAGTGAAGACTCGGACTCTGACATAGAACGCTTCCTAGCTAGTGAGTACCCTTACTCACAGGGTCTGTGCTCCGAACCACCCTATGACTTTGTTGCTAATCTCCCCCCTTGGCTAAGGAACAATCCTAGCTACCCTGGGATCAAGCTACCTAACGAAACCCTCGGCAATATAACCAAACCCTCACCTGCATTTTCGAAGCCCAGACAGTCGTCCTGTGACCAATGTGATGTGTGGTTGGAACGATACTATATAGACGTCCCCTTATTACAGTCGAAGATCCAATCATTGGAAAACCAAGTTGCAGTGTTGACTAGCCAAAGGGACAAGCTTCAAGAAAATGATAGGAAGCCAAAAAACACTGGTTCCATCGTATTTAGGAATGTTGAATCGGCTACAGCCGTTGTCAATTCCAAAATGTCATGATCAAGTTGTCTTCTCATCATCCAGGTATGAATTTAGGTATCAATTTCGTTTTGTGAATTCCTCGGATTAATATAATGATTTGAGTTTGGTTTTCAAATAGCTTTGTATATCATTTGAAATGGCTATGTCATAATTTTGTTTATCCTATACATTGTTTTCGTTTTGCTAAAATTGAATGAGGTTATGATTTGGTTAAATGATTCGATCATGCCTAGTTTAGCAATTGATAGGTTTTCATCGGATTTGATTCGTTTTAACGAAATTGATGGTTTGATTTTGATTGGATTTGTTTGTATCTAATATGAACAGGAGGTTTTCATGCTAAATTTAAAGCACAATCATGTTTTGATTTGGTATGATTTCGTTATGGTTAGTTTGTATGCTTTGATTTTGGAACGACTTCTTGAGTTTGAATTGACGTGATGTAATCTTCTAAATTAGGAATAAAACTATGATTGACTCTGATTTGGAAAGAACGACTCTGTTTCGTATGAAAACGACATTCTCATTTAAATCATGTACAAAAGATATCTACGCCCGAATCATGGAGCGGTTTTAATTCACAGCGACTATGTTAAACTCCAACTGTTCGATTCGCTCTTGTCTTGATTGGATTGTTGTGTATTTTCAGTTAGTACGATTGTTTTCATGAGTTGGATTCGTATCATAGATGCTGCACTGCTTGATTTTAATTTGCAAAACGAGTTGATTAAACCCAGATCGACAAATGTTATCTCTGTCAAATTCGGTTAATAAGTTCGTTTTGAAATGAACGATTTCGTTCAATGTCAAACGATTTGTTTGCCCCAAATAGCAATAACAAACGATTGAACAAATTCTACAGATCCTGTTATCAATCGATTGATTCCATTATCATTTCGTTTGTAGTAATTGACACACCAGTTTTGATTTGATGGATCGTTTGTTTATGTTAATACAGTGGTATCAAATCTGAAAGTGATCATGTTGTTTTCGTATAGATTCGGTCGTGTTTACTGTTGATGGATAAGGCAATCGATTTCTTTAACTGTATCTATTCCAGTTTGATATGAAAACGATTTCATTACTGTTCATTACGATTGTGTTTACTCGATTTTGTGACAACAAACGAAACAGAGTACATGCATCTCTGTAGTCATTTGATTAATCTCAGTCTTGTTTGATCTCAAATTAGTTTAACAATTTTAATTTGAATGATTCGTTTGTCTTTCAAATAGCTATTAGATACTTTTTAATAGTTGAATTTAATTCTTTAAAGATTTGAATTGATTTTAATGTTGATTCTGTGTCTGATTTAGACCAGCTACAGAATCGCAAGATTCTATAGCTAGTCTATAGAATTAGATTTTTATCATTTTTATCAATAAAATATCCTTCTAACTTGTCTATTTTTAACCCTTTTTAGGTACATCCGAATTGCATTGGGCATGCTGGATAGTCTAGGAGATATTTGTGTGTTTTAGTTTTATTTTAGGTTCCTAGTTTAGTTAGACTTGGGATATCTTCACAGATTTTATGTAAACAGTTCTGATAACTTCCACAGGGATGTTTTACCCTGTGGAAGATCTTTAAATACTTATTATTTTGTGTAATAAGGAGCATCCTCACTTGTGGGAGAACCAGGCTATGGATTTCTAATACAAACTGAGACGAGAGTTGATGTTATTGCTACAGCTTTCGATTTCATAATATCAATCTTTTGTTTCAAGTTTATGCATGTCACTTTGCATTTGATTATAGACTACTTTAGCTATCATAGTCTATTGCAGAATGATATGATTTAATTAATGTTTTATCCATATCTGATTTCTTTCATTACTTAAAAATACAGCAATTACTTTGTTTCAGTTAATGAATCACATATTTCTCTTCTTCGTTAATTGAATCATTTCGTATAGATCTTTGCATACGGGTTTATCTAACTGTGAAGATTTATAAATCATAAGATTGTTGTAATTTTTATGTCTTGTTTGTCCTGTAATCATATTTGAAGAGCATTGTAGCTTATCGTTTATGACAAGCTTCTGGATAATTTGGTGTGGGTTTCCTCCTTCCGATCAGCTAAAACAATCAATACATACAAGACAAACCTGGAGCATTTCTCCAGGTCAATTTGTTATTTATTTGTTTGATTAATTTGTTAGTATAATTTAAGTAATTTAGTTAGATTAGTAGTTAAAGTTAGTATATTAGTTGTTTATTTTAGTTAGTTTTTATTTAATTTTTGTTTCATAAAATTATAAAATCAACAAAAAATATCTCTCACTGTCTTAGGGTAGAATACAAATGAGTTTTTCAGGTTTTCATTCAAATCTGTAAATTGTTAATATTGTACATTTTGTGAATAAGATTTATTTTAGTTAGTAGTTAGATATTTGATTTCTTAGAATTAGTATAGTATTAGATAGTAGATTGTACATATATAGAATAGTTAGATTAGTGTATTAGTTTGTTTTATTTCTTTTTTTTTAGTTAGAATAGTTTAGTTTGTTTAATAGTTATTTTTGTTAGATTAGTTAGTTTAGAGTAGTTTTATTTTTTTGTTTTCTTAGGACCTTAGATCGGCTAACGGAGCCGCTAAACCCGTCAGGGTGGTTCATCCCAAACGGCTTGGGTTATTAGACAACCCCGGACCGGTTCCACTCTCTTAGTTGACAGACAGTCATTTTCGCCCATCAACAAATGGCGCTAGAAGGAGGGTCGACTGACAAGATGACCTTGTAGGAGCCTTTATTTTAAATCTATTCAATTTTCCCCATGGCTCCCCAAATCACTATGTTGGAACATGCTTTCAATTTCTCGTTACCCTATGTTCCCAGCGAGACAGTCTTTCGCTTGTCCAAACTCACCTTTGATGGTGAAGGCAATATATCTGCTAAAGACCACCTTAACAAGTTTTGGTGCAAATGCATCAAACATGACATCTCAGATTTAGGATTTTTATGCAGACTGTTCACTTTTACTTTTAGAGGTCGAATCAAACATTGGTTTGAATCCTTTCCGGCATGTCACATTTTTGATTGGTTTCAATTTGTAGATGAGTTTCTAGATGCTTTTGAAATTTATGATTTCGATCAATTATGTGAAGAATTTCATACTTCGCTAATCAACGATGATCCATCTTCATAATTTTTTTTGACAAGAGTCTATCATATCCTCTGTAAATTTAATCTCGATGACATGTCATTGGCATTAAAACACTTCTACGATGCTTCCATCCCTTCCATTCAGTCATGTTCAATCACGAATGAAGAACCAATTGCAAATCTTATCACTCAACTGCAAGAACAAGCTTCTTCGCAAGAAGAGAAAAATTCTTTCGATAATGTTGAACAAGCCAGGGAGGTAGAATCTATTGATCAGGCTCTTATTGACAACCAAATCAGTTTTTCCTTTGAATCATTGTATTTTCAGTCTAAGACTAGTATGGAAGATGATTCGTTTCTGGCTCAAGGTGAATATCCTCATTCTTTTAACTCATGCTCTAATCAAAATTTGAAATTAGTCATTGAAGAACACTTAAGCGACGAAAATCTTCTTGAATGTTCTAGTACTCCTATGAATCTGATTAGAGAAGAAGTTACGCAACTAGAAGAAGAAACTTTAAACCTTCATGCACTTTGTTCACAGGAAAGACTAGATGCTTGTCACATAAATTTTGAATTATCTGTCACACAAAAGGCAAATCTAGATGATCATATTATGTTGAGAAATTCGTCACCAAAACAGAGTAAGAGTTTTAAAGAAAGTGAGAGAATTGTCTTGAGAATACCATTGTTGATTATCATAGTTCAAGAGATTCTTTTTATCTGCTTATTTCTGATTCCTTTTATTCTTTATATCCTGATCTATTCCTAGATTCTAGTGGACTTGACATCTTACCTACAACATCCTACTCTTTTCCACCACAATCATATCCTTTCGATATGCTAAGTTTTGGTGAAATCAATTCCAAACCTAACATTGATAAACTTGGATTTGATTCTTGTTCACTTTCATCACTCACATGGGAAGAGGACATGTTGCGAGATGATTTTACACAGTTTATTGTTGAAAAAGACAATGCATTATATCTTATGGACATCAAAAATTCTACGTTTCATATTCGTTCTTTGCTTAGCTCGAATCTTAATGTTTATACTTCACATTTTGAAATGATCAATCTCATCGAAGGAAACGTTCAAACCAATGATCCAATTGATTGCACGAATCCTCCTATGATGAGCTTTCCATTGATAAATTCATTTCATCAAATTCATGGTTTGCATCCCCATTTTTGTGACAGGATCTTAGGATGGCTTGAATATTCATATATGAAGAAATTTCATAATGAAGATAAAGTTGCGCTTACTTTATTTCTACCTAAGAATCTTGGAAGTAGGCATGACATGTTTCTTTTAGATCCTCCATGTGAAGAAATTAATGAGCACTTAGAGAATTGTCGGGAGGATGGGGCATCTCAGCCTTGGTTGATGGTTATTCCATTTCCTCATAATCCTTACAAGTTTTCCAAAACTACTTACACTCGCCCATGCCATTATGGCCCTTATCACGACAAGATTGCGCAATGGATGGAGGATTCGTACAACAAGAATATCCAAGGAAATGGTAAGAACATGCTTACTTTGTTTTTAGATTTTGATTATGAAGGTAAGTGTGATATGTTTCTGTCACTTGTTGATATATTACCATTCTTATTAGTAATTCTTGATTTTTTTTTCATTGCAGGATTGGAGTCACTTCGATGGCTACATTGGAAGCATGACTTCACTTAGTATTTTTGATTTGTTTAATAGTTAGGGTAGGTTTAGGAATAGGTTTTCTTGTAGTTCTATTTCTCACTATTTCTCTTTGTAATGATGCAGTCATGAATGCAAGTGGGCGTACCACCAGAACCATAATATGGTTGTTGTCAGGGAAATCCTCTTAATCCTTTTTCTCTTTACTTCTAGTCGAACATTTGTTTTCAAAAACACGTTATCGTCATGAAAATCCTAAATGGAAGGTAAAGAGATAAATAAATATTAATCAACCCTTACCCTAGGTACCATGAGTAGAACTGTTTTCCCATCATTCAGGATTCTCCTACTTTCTGTCAGTTTCCCAAGGGATTTGTTGCATGAGGTTTTCAGATGCACCTTCTGTGCATATTTGTTTTTGGTTGTTTGGATTTCTTTGCTTTCCAATTTTTTTTTCTTCGCTGGTGTGTTTTGATTTTTCCCTTATGCTTACAAGTTTTTGCTGTTGAAATACACATACCTGAATTTTTGAACTGTTCAGACAAAGAAAACAGAAAATTCCTTCACTGAAATAACTGCTAAAAAATTGTATAAACATCAATTATATGCTTCTGAAATTTACATCTGTGTTGGCAAAAAGTTGTTGTTTGAAAGAAGTTAACTTATTTCGATCTCTGAGTAAAGCCTGTCATGATCATCTATTATCTTCTTACGTTGTCCCTATTCCTTAAGGGAATGACTCAGAAGATGTCTCCTTGTCTTAGGAAGTTGTTTTTGTAAATGAAACATCTCTGGATCTAAATAAAGGACAGTTCTAAAAAATTCTGATGAGGTCTGAAAAAATATGTTAAAATATCATGATTTTCAGCGTCACCCCGCTCAACTATATATCTATGAAA
>ML801029.1:45663-69245 GCA_009831015.1 Picea engelmannii
GACACGTGGCACACCTACTATGGGTCCACGTCACCCTAGGTGACATCAACATGCCACATCACTCAAGCCTTCAACGCTTCGATGATATTCTCATTCACCAACATGTCTAACCTCCTAGAGTAAGACTTTGTCAAACTACTTTACACTACCCTTTCACTAGTTGATCGGATGGTTAGGAGAGGTTCCCAATGGATTCCCCAGATCAATGGCTCATGTTAACTTGTGAGATCGACATTTGGGATTTCTAGTTGTTTAACACATTTTCTCTCCCGGAGTAGGTCAACATCGAATGACCATGATGTAGATACAACAGTCATGGGAGATATTGAATAACCTCATATCTACGACTCGCGTTACTTCGTGACCAAGAAGTGGATCGAGGCTTAATAAGGGGATGAATCCCATGATAACGGATAAATGATCGCCAACTTTCGGTCCACCATCAAGATACCAATTCGACAGTTCATCTTCGACACATTTAATACACTGCAATGTTCATTCACCCCAAAACTTCGGACTCCCGAAGTCCCAAATGACTTAGCTCCTTTTTTAGTGTAGCAGAGGATTCCAAGGTCCTAGTCCTATGGAACTTTGTCAATATCTGGAGGCTACACTCTTAACTCTTAGCCGAAATTTGGCTAAGGCTGTGGGCATGAGTCCGTGGTCACTTGGATGACTATTTGAAGGAAGCGCCCTTCGTCTATAGAGCTCAAATTCCACAACAGGAAAGGTAATTCAAGGAAATCAATGGGATTGAGGCAATCTCGTAGAGTCTATCTCGACTCTATGTTGGCAAATTTGGTCCTTGAGTAATCCCTTGAGGATTTTCCCAACCAACATAGGGGCCACAGTCTTATGTCCCAAAATCTAGTTAAAGAGCCCATTGCTAGAAGTTATCCTTTCTCTTGAAACCAACATTGCATGAGATTACACATTTACCTTTGCTTATATACCTTTATTCCTCATGTACAAAGAAATCACAGATAAGGGGTTTAATTTCTTTGTCCTAGAGTATTACAAGGTAATTATATTCAATTGTGCAAGGCATGCACTAAACTTGTTATCCTACTAGCACCTAAAAGAAGGAGTTTACAATTGAAAAAAAGAATTCAATCGTGCATTTCATTTCATGTACACAGGGTATATGAAATACTTATCTATTACAAGTTGCAATCAACCAACTAACTATGGGTGTTCGCCTTTCCACCCAACCATAGGCTCATAGGCATTCACTCTTAGTACTTTGGCCACCCCCATTCCAAGCCCTGATATCACTAGGGAAAATTCTCTGTGTTCCTCGGGTCTTATGAAAATTCTTAGGGATCCTCTCTCTGTCACAGCCTCTATGAGGTTTATCAGATACTCCCTCATCAAAAAGCTCATGGCCTTCTTCTAAAGTCAAGGAAGGATCTTTGGTCTATTAAACCAACAAAATACAATTCATTTTTCTTCAAAACTCCACTTGTCTAGCAATAATAGAAGTCTCCCTTCTTCCCCACTGAGCTCAGGGAATCCACAGGGTTTATCATATGACTTCCCAGTTGGATTTCATCTATACAAAATAATCCCTTCACAGCTACACTGTCCCTCGACGCCCTCTCCTTCCAACACCGGTTTCATTCCAGCCAACACCAATCCCACGACCCTCTTTTGCTCTATTTTGGGTTTCGAGTCTTCTATGCTCCAGTTCAAGACTCTTCCACAAGTTCCCTGATATTTATATTGCATGTTCTTGTGCATTATTTTCAACAATACTCTTCCTCAGAGACCTAATTCCTCCTATGTTTCTCCCTGTAGCGAGAACAACTTCTTCTTTCAGTTATTCTTTTGAACTGGAGAGCCTCATGCACTCTCCTCTTTCTCTATTGTTTTTATTCTCTTAGCATATCCAGGTCACACACCCCCATGTGGGCATGGTCTCCTTCTCATCTTTTCATGTGTATTCTTACATTCCTTTTTCCTCCCCATGAAGGTTTTGGACCTGTCTTATTCCTTTTGTCAGAAGGAACTCGGGTCAATCTGGGCCTATAGAAAAATGCACTATGTGGTACTTCAGGGTGACATTTTTTTGTCTCCTCAGCTAGACCCTCCATGCTTCCATTCATTGGGGTAGTTGATTGTTCAACCACCAGTCCTTTCTCATAAATTGATTTTTTTGGGAATCAGGATGAGGCTCATTATTTCAGCAAAGATAATTGGGTCATTTTGGCATAAGGAACCCTCTCTACAGTTTCTTCACTCTTTCCTCTAGTGATATCATGGCCAGTACTTCAAAGCTTCACCCCCACAGTCAGTTTTTGGAAATATAAACAATAATACATTTTCATTGTTCACATGCCATAGCATGGTAATCATAAATAATGATTAATTACAAGTTGGGGGANTTGAAAGGAACACAATACTCGATGTTCTTTCTCAGTAAAACATGTCATGCCTTTGTCATTCAACTGCTTCAGAAATATTGATCCTCTTTCTTGATCAAGTCCTTTCTAGACCCTTGTCCTTTGTCACCTACCTTCAATAATTTTGGACAACAAGCATATTAATCACAATTTCATGTGAAAACATATTACTGTTGTGCAAAATTCAAGAGGAAATATTTCATAATATAGCACAATACTTATATGTGCAGTTCATGGATTTTCATCCATATGGTTGTCTTGTTATCTTGGCTCACTGGTTTTCCTTGACATACCCATTGTGTGAATGATCACAATCAATATTTTATATCAATTATCAAATTCTCCTCTTCCTAGCAGTCACTCACCCTCCATTGTCCAGGTCCAGGCTCAGGCATCCACTTCTCTTCTATATAGTCCCTCGAGAGATCCATCTTGCCTTTCCAAGGCTTTCTCGCAAAAGAATATTTATAAAGACTTCATTGATCTTTATAGTCAAGGCGTCCCTCAGACTTGCTCTGTCGAGGTGTCCCTCCAGCTTGTGTTATCACAACACAACATATTCTAGGGAAATCATGGCTTACCTCAGGGTTCTCATGTCTCAACAATATCATTTTTCATGTTTTCCAACCTTGAAAGCCTTCATCTATCCTCCCTAGATATATACTTTTGTCTCACTTGTATCATAGTTATACCAAAATTATGAGATATTATCATCAATTCCAATTTATAATTTCTTTCAAATCTTTCACCCACAGATTTCCAAATTCCACATTTTTATTTTTCAAATTTGTTCCACAGAAGAACTAGATTCACAAGTATAGGATTTTTCTTCCCATAGCAGTCTAGCTCAACAGGAAATTGGTATTCCTTATGGCTTACAACACTTCCATATCCAAGACCCTTTCTTCCTGTAATTTCAACATTCCTCAGCCAAACAAATTGTTAGTTTTCATGCACACTATATTTTCATTGCACACTTGCAATGGCTCACAAACAACTTCGGAATTGTGCATACTAACAATCAAATTCATTTTCTAAAAAAGGAAACACCATTCATTGCAGTTTGGCTCAGAAGGAAATTGATCTTCCTTATGGGCTTACAATATTGCCATATCCAAGACCCCTTTATTCCTGCAATTTCAACATTCCTCAACCAAACAAATTGTTAGTTTTCATGCACTTTATATTTTCAAAACTATGCATATTAACAGTCCAAGTCATTTTCATCTATTCAAGGGTACAAAGAAAAAGGACATATCATTATTTATGTATGCATCCTTTCAACATACTAAATTTTCCAAATGCAATTAAAATATCAAATGACTTTAATAAATGTGCCAATATTCATGGCCACATTCATACCCAATTCACCCTTGCATTGATTTCTAGTTTTCCACACTTTATGACAAACACTTTGCCATGGTGTGTTGGAGCTTAACCAACCTCTTCACCATATGGCTTATTCATTCTCGCTCTTTATTGCAACAAGATTGTGCTTCCTGCTACAAGATGATCATGATCCCAAATCATCACATATGAAACTAAAATTTTCTCTTGAATACACCCAAGCATTCTTCCTTCATTAGTAACCAGGGTGCCAACACTCATGGCCACCCAAATTTTATTTTCTTTAACAACTACACAATTCAAGTGGAGTATTGGAAGGTCCTCCTTCCTCAATGGAAAATCCATTGTCTTCCCTCTGATGCAAACATGCATTTCCTTATTGCATTCCATGCAATGTGCTAACTATGAGAACCTTTATTCCCAATCTCCCTAGATTGGTCATTGTACAAATGGTAATCCTTACTCATGCATTTTCTTGCAAGAATTATAACTCATCCTTGGCTGGCATAGACTTCCTCTCTCTATTATTCATATTCTTCTTTTCCAAATCTTACCCTGCGTCGGTAGCAATGGAATACAATAGCCACTCAAAATTATTCCCATATCAATAAGAAATTAAAATACTTTAGAGGGGATTCTTACCAAATCCCTCCATACCTTATGCCACACAAGCATGAACATTTTTATATTTGTTCTGGTTGCTAGCAACCTTTTTCTGATTTTTACCTCATCAATAGTGCTCCATGGGGCTCCCAAAGTCCCTTCAACAATCTTTCAACAACAACCTTCTTGCATTTATCATTTATCAAAGGTTATCTACCATTGGCAGTCGTCCTTTCCCAACAACTCCAATCATTTCTTATACATGACATACATCACAAATATATATATATATATATCTTAGTCATCATGTAAAACAAAAATGCATGTATCATAGCATTTGAATCAATAAAACGTTTTCAGATATTCCCCAACATATCTCTTTGCACTCTACCACATTACTCCTTAATGTGTTAGCTAGTGCAATCACAATCCAATTTTCAGTTGTATTCTATAATCATACAACCATCAACATCCTTATGCCAAAACACTTACATGCATTAGTAAATCAATCTCTTGTACCATAGAAATACAATAAACAACAAGGAAGGGGTCAAGGAACTCTTCCCTTGTCCAACTCCTTCTACACATCCCTAGAATTTCAGTCCAACTAAGTTATTTTCCAAGGCCTCATTGCCTTTACTTATCACAGCTTAACCAAGACTATTCATTCAAACTTACTTATTCACTTATTTTCCTTTTTCCAACTATACTTGTTTCCATAGCTGCTCTTCTAAGGCTTACAACTCTGTTAAACAATTCAAAGTTTTTAGGGTGAGAAAATTATTCCCCCTTTTCTCCTTCTTTGCTTATGAAATATACTCCTTGTTGGGATCTTCTTGCTCTTTTCCTTGAGCAGCCTTGGCTAGGATCACCCTAACCTTTTGGATACGACAGCATGCTCCAATAGCAAACTTTTTTTTTGTTCATAATGAATCATGAACATGTGCATTCTGCACATTGCCATTCAGTTATCAAAATGGTTAACATTCATTTGTTGTCCTTCCATTCATGCATTATATTTTGAAATGTAATCCAAGATTCTTAGGTATATATGTATATAGGATTGCATCCCACTGCTCATTTCTTAGCAGTCATTAGGGTTGTGACTATGTTCCTCTGACAGGGTCTTTACACAATTCTTTCACAGGGAACTCCTTCGGCATGGAACTTCCTTATTGCATATCCATCACTATCTTTGATGGCCTCAACCTTGAGTTGGCTTCATCTTTACCACTTTATTTGTTTACTAAATATTTCATAATGAATATAAACATGCATTCCTATGATGTATTCCAAATACACATTAAAAGCATGTCCTTTATGTTATCAACTTGCTTTCAGACTGTGCTTCCATGCACTTAATCACATGCTTTAGCATGTTGTGTGTGTGCCCACCTTAGGCACCATTTACAATTTTATTTCCATATCGATTGAAAATTATTTAGTTCAATATTGTTCACAATCATTTACATGTGTTCCTCAAAATCATATTCATGTTGTCTTTTATCATGACAACAAAGCATCCTTTTTCATTTACTCTTTCATCTATTTATACTAGCTTTTCCTGAGGGAATGGAACACATTCCCCTCAAGCTATTATTCAAAAAAAAACTTTCATGACTCATCAGAATAGAGTCAACCATGCATCCATGGTATTCATTGAATCTTGGAAAGTGAAATTCACTCTTTACATTTCACTCATTTAGGCAGTCACATCATGCCTTTAGTATACATATACTCTTACAGCATACATGTGCATCACTTGCATCTTTAATATCATTCATTCATATCTATTTGGTCTTAAGATCAGTATTCATATCAAGAAACATCACAATGCATTAAATCCATGCACTCAAGAATATACTATCATAGCCAAACATCCATCATGCAATCTCATTCCTTGCACCTTTTCCATGTCAATCATACACATGGACATATCAAACTTCCAAATCCTCCTCCAAAGGATCTTGTTGCCATTCTTGTGACAAGTCTCATAGAGATACTCAACACTGAGCTTCCCTCTCTGTTGAGAGATTGCATTCATTCACATGATATCCACATGGAAAGTTTAACAGACATAATCGTAAATATGCCCCCCTTTCCATACAAAACAATACATATTATCAAGCTTCGTTTTCATGCCTCAAACCATTTTTGGTTAACATACATTTTTATCAAGGGAATCCTTTTCTATATTCCCTCTCACTACTACTTGAGCATATAAATCCATACCTTATATGGATACCATCCACCTATGGATGTCAACCCGACCCATTGGTCATCTAGAAGTGCCCCAACACTTCCTTTACCACATTCAGGATCAACATTTCATTAACCATTTTACCTCATTTATAATGAATTTTAATGTCTAATAACATTTGGAATAATTCCTTAAAGCCCAAGTACAATTTCGAAGTATGTTACTTACTAAGTATTTTAATACATAACTCCAGAGCATCTTTAGATCATAATTAGTCTTGGGCAGAAAGTCCATCTCCTTCTTTTTTTAATTTCTGTAGAGGTTCTAGTTGTTTCTATCTATCCTCATCAAAAAACAGAAGATAGGTTGTACATGTAGATCAGCCCCAACCATTATACCCAGAATTATTCCTTCTATTCAAAAACAGTCAGGGATGGAGGTCACTCTCCTCCTCCCATAGGAATTCTGAAAGATTAGTTTTCTATCCACCAAGCAAGGGAGTTTGTTGTGATTTCTCACTCAATCACCCATATTTTTGCAGCTTCATTTATCATCTTGATTAGAAAAATGCTAGCCAACAATTCCTATACCCAGAAACAAATTTGTTTCTCAGTTCCCTTCAAAACCGGAGAGTTGCACATGTTCTCCCTCTTTAGAAAATGGTCACCAAACCCATTCATCTTGCTTCCTCAACATCATCAGCATTTTACTTATGCTACTATAGTTAGATCATCATTAACCATATGATCCATGACATCACCATATTTTTCATCCAATTGTAGACTATAATAAGTATATATGCATGTTACATGCATGCTCTATCTTTGCGATATGAATTTCAACGTATCTTTGTGCACCAAGCATTGTATCCATGTCTGCAATGCAGACGGGTTCCACTTAATTACCTTTTTCATTGTCATGCATAGACCTACCCTTAGTTAATAGGGATTTACACTGCTTTATCACAACCACGAGCTTTTGAACTTGCTCATGTCATTCCACTTCTTCCATGAGATGCATTCTCAGTCCACATGAATTCTTTTATTTTACAAGGAGGGATTACCCCAGTAAGAATTTTTTCAGTTATTACAGGTCAAGTAGGTTGATCTCACCTACTTCCATAAGGCCTCTAGACATGGAGGATTGTACTCCCAATGCCAAATCCTTCATTTAATCAACACTTTTAATTAACATAGGCTTCATTAAGCCCACTTTTGGGCAACTCCTGCCACCTATTCAGTCCATTTTCCTTCTGGACTTAAGTATTCCTTAAAACAAGTTTATGCCATTTGCATCCAAGTTTTATTATTAATGCCCCTTGGCATAATCCCACTTTTCTAGGTCTGGCTATCATTTCCCAAAATAAATTATAGGCTTCTTATGCCATAGTCCAACATGATTCAATCTCATTGGGTAAAATCCAAATTGAATTTTAATTTGCATCCTTCTCCTCAAGGAACTTATGCAGATAATTTGCATACAGTAATGATACTCTCAATAGGCTCATATTAGCCTTGGTAAACTAGTCTTATGATTGTTCTCCAACCCATCCAAACGTGTGTTTGAATCATGCTCTGCTAGATAGGGTAGGGTAGGGTTCCCTCTCCCTTAAAGTTTTCTAAGAAAGATAAATCACTTGACTCTTTCGTGAGCCCAAGCAGGCCAAGTGTTGTTGCCCGCTCTGATACCACTTTGTAACACACCCAACCCCTTAGGTATCCTTTTAAGAGATGGGGCATAAAAATTTCACTTTTCTAAATCATCTTGAATCCATGAAACTAGGATTACGTCACCTTCGATTCGACGATGGTTTTCCAACAACGATAAATTTTGTCCAAATCCGAGTTCTGGAATGCAAGTTATGGTCCTTCAAAGTTCTTTAGGCCTTTACTAACTAGGTTCTTTCATTGCCATGTGACACCAACATGGTTACCTATCACCTGGTATGCCACTTCGTCATAGCATACAAAGACTCAGTCAACTAGGGGTCGACGCTTGTCTAGATCTTATTCGCCTATTAATTTAATTAAATATATCAAAGGAGCACTTAGGATTATTAAGTTCGATAAACTCCTAAGTCTCTAGACTTCAGCGAGGTTCATCATCGTGTTGTTATGAACATACCCCCAAAACTCCCAAATGTCGAAGCTGCGGAGAGGGTTCCACCTATATTATGCCTTTACGCAAATACAAGTAATTACATTACCCCACAATATAATTAATTATGTTTAATGTTTATTATAACATTGGAGTATGGGAAGGTAGGTTCGGGCCTTTGGCCCGTTTAACTTGTTCGTTCGATCACCCTAGTCATCCAAAGTCCTGAAGCTCCAGACTCCTGGAGAGTTTTCACTTACACGTGAATGTGCATTAAATACTTTAATACGAACATCTAGGTCAGGGCCTTCGGCAATTTTATCCCAAGCATTCCATCACTCAAAACACTCTAGATTCGTGAAGTTCCGAACTCCCGTCAACCATTATATCAAGTGACCAAGATCCACAAGGCACACATTTGGCAGAAGACAAGGGTGACACTTGGCCCAATCAACTGGTGACATGTGTCAAGGTCCATTTGACACATAAGTTTTGTGAAATTCATGAATCAGGGTGACATGTGGCACACCTACTATGGGTCCACGTCACCCTAGGTGACGTTAGCATGCCACATCACTTTGGCCTTTGGTTCTTCGGCGATATTCTCATTCACCAACATGTCAAACCTCTCAGAGTAGGACTTCACTGAAGTTCTTTAATCTATCCTTTCACTAGTTTATCCGACGGTCAAGAGAGGTTCCCAATGGATTCCCTAGATCAACGACTCACGTTAACTCGAGAATTTGGTGTTCGAGTTTTCTATCTGTTTAACACATTTTCTCTCCTAGAGTAGGTCAACTACGAATGACCATGATGTAGATCCACCGGTCAGGGGAGATCCTAAATAACCTCAGATCTACGACTCACATTACTTCACGACCGAGAATTGGATCGAGGTTTAACAAGGGGATGAATCCCATGATAACAAGTGAATGACCGCCAAATTTTGGTCCACCATCAAGCTACTGATTCAACAAGTTGTCTTCGGTGCATTTAGTACACTACAATGTTCGTTCACCCTGGAAGATCTGGACTTCTGGAGTCCCGAATGACTTATCTCCTTTTTTAGTGTAGAGGAGGGTTCCAAGGTGCTGGTCCTATGGAACTTTGTCAAGCTCCAATGGATACACTCCTAACTCTTAGCTGAAATTTGGTTAATACCTTGGGCATGAGTCTGTGGTCACTTGGACGATAGGTTTGAAGGAAGTTCCCTTCATTTATAGAGCTCAAATTCCACAATAGGAAAGGAAATTCAACAAAATCAACAGGACTGAGGTAGTCCCATAGAGTCTATCTCGACTCTATGTTTGCGGATTTGGTCCTTGAGTAATCCCTTGGGGATTTTACCAACCAACACAGGGGCCACAGTCTTATGTCCCCAAATCCAATTAAAGAGCCCACTGTTGATAGTTCTCCTTTCTCTTGAAACCATCATTGCATCATATTACACATTTACCTTTGTTTATATACCCATATTCTTCATGCACACAGAAAACACAGATAGGGATTTACTTTCTTTGTCCTGGAGTATTAAAAGGTAATTATATTCAATTGTGCAAGGCATGCACTAAACTTGTCATCCTACCAGAACCCAAAAGCAAGAGTTTACAGTTGAAAACAAGCATTCAATCATGCATTTCATTTCAAGTACGCAGGGTATATGAAGTACGTATCTATTACAAATTGCATCCAACCAACTGATTGTGGGTGTTCGCGTTTCCGCCCAACCGTAGGCTCAGAGGCATTCACTCTTAGCACTCTGGCCACCCCCGTGAAAATCCATGATATCACTAGGGAAACTTATATGTGTTTCTCAAGTCTTCTGCAAATTCGCAGGGATCCTCTCTCTGTCACAACCTTTGTGAGGTTTATCAGATACTCCCTCAACATCAAGCTCATGACCTTCTTCTCAGGTCAAGGATGGATCTCTGGTCTATTAAACCAACAACAAACAATTCCTTTGTCTTCAAAACTCCATGTTTCTGGAAATAATAAAAATATCCCTTCTTCCCCACTGAGCTTAGGGCCTCCACGGGATTTAATAGATGCCTTCCCAACTGGATTTCCTATGTGAAAGAGAGTACATTCGCAGCTACATTGTCCCTCGATTCCCTCTCCTTCTAGCATCGGTTTCTTTCTAGCTAGCACCAATCTTGCGACCTTATTTTGCTCCAGTATGGGCTTTGGGTCTTCTATGCTCTAGTTCAGGACTCTTCCACGAGTTCCCTGATCTTTCTATTGCACGTGCTCGTGCATTCTTTTCAACAATTCTCTTCCTTAGAGACCAAATTCCTCCTTTGTTTCTCCCTGTAGTGAGAACAACTTCTTCTTTCAGTTATTCTTTTGAACTGGAGAGCCGCATGCACTCTCCTCTTTCTCTGGTGTTTTTATTCTCTTAGCATATCCAGGTCGCACACCCCCCATGGGCATGGTCTCCTTCTCGTCTTTTCATGTGTATTATTGCACGCCGTTTTCCTCCCTAATAAGGTTATGGACTTTTCCTATTCCTTCTATCAAAAGGAACTCGGGTCAATCTGGGCTTGCAGGAAGTTGCACTCTATGGTACTTCGGGCTAACAGTTTTCTATCTCCTCAGCCAGACCCTCCATGCTTCCATTCATTGGGGTAGTTGATTGTTCAGTCATCGGTGCTTTCTCATAAATTGATTTTTCTTGGAATCGGGATGAGGCTCATTTTTTCAACAAAGAGAATTGGGTCATTTTGACATAATGAACCCTCTCTACAGTTTCCTCACTCTTTCCTCTAATGATATCATGGCCAATACTTCAAGGCTTCACCCCCACAATCAGTTTTTGGCAATCTAAACAATAATACATTTACATTGTTCACATGCCATAGCATGGTAATCATAAATAATGATTAATTACAAGTTGGGGGAAACAAGGGTATTACATCACAGATGTGCTAAATTTGGTGATCTCTCTAATATATCTGGAGGTTTATATAATTGGTGGTTTATTTAAGTTTGGCGGCAATTTCGCTAAATTTGGAAAAGTTTTTTAATTTATCTAAAGGTTTCTATAGTTGGTGGTTTCACTAAGTTTGGCGACAGTTTAGCTAAATTTGGTGAAGTTTTTTAATTTATCTTGAGGTTTCTATAGTTGGTGGTTTTGCTAAGTTTGGCGACGGTTCCGCTAAATTTGGCATATTTTTTAATTTATCTGGAGGTTTCTACAGTGGGTGGTTTCTCTAAGTTTGACGATGATTGCGCTAAATTTGGCATATTTTTTAATTTATCTGGAAGTTTCTACAATTGGAGGTTTCATAAGTTTGGCGACAATGCCGCTAAATTTGGGAAAAGATGAATTTTGAATTTCCTACCCCCTCTCTATTTGCAGGTTGGGTTTTGAGGATAAAATTTGCAGGCTCATATCTCAGGCTTCCAACCTCCTTTTCTCAAGCAATTATTTTTTTCATTTGGGACAATGTTTCATGCTCTTCGCACTGGTGTAGACAATTTATGATTTTGGTGCATCAATTTTCTAGAATTTGCATAATTTCATAGGTGACACTACGTAGTTCTCATTTTGATAACTTCAAAGGCTCATATCTTTTGCATGTGGAATTGAATCGAGGTGATTTGTTTTTTGAAAGTGCATTATTTTTTGTGTACTTCGAAGTGGTGTTGTTTATTTCACTTGATATTGTTTCAAAATTATACTTTCAACACCCACTCATTTTTTGAGGGTTTGTAAAGCCATTGAAGTCAAGTCCACTTAGTGTTCTCCTGCTAGTGTCAATTGTAACCTCACTAATATAAAGTGATAAATCATTTTTCTTTGGGGGGATCCTTGATTGAGTGATTCATGGGGGGTCTCTTAGTGTGATTGTGCTTGTGCACCTTTTTCTACTCATGCTATTTTTTCCTTCACAAATGGGTCACTTTAAATTTCCATTGCTAACACCATACAATTACAACACATGGCATCAACATGCATGGAATTCCTTAACGCAACAAGGATATACACCTTATTTTGAACAATAGGTAACCAAACCCACAAATGATAAGGAAAAGGTAATCTGGTTGAAAGAACAAACAAAATATCTTGGTTTTCTTAGGAGTCTAGCTTCCCTTGATATAATGTCTCAACTTGATGATGGTTGTACAAATTCACATGATGCATGGGAAAAATTAAAAACTCTCCATGGGACAACTAATGAAGTTCGAGAATATCAACTTGATAATGAACTAATGAGTCTTGATCCTAAGTCTTTTGAAAACACCTAGGATTATGTAACAAAGGTTAATGACCTAAGATCCCAATGTAAATCGTGTGGTGTAGAGAAAAAGGACATAAACTTGGACCTAAATATGTTGCATTTGTTTCTATCTTTCAAACTCATAGGTTGACTATGGGATATGCATATACAATGGCTTTTTTTTCTTCCTTTTCAAAGATGTTAATGCATGAGCAGGGGAAGCTTATTTCCATGAGTGTCCTTAAGCCATGTTAGTCTCAGGATTTATTGGTTGGTCAACTAAAGGGACACACAAATTCAAGGAAAATTAGACAAGAAACAAAATAATTCCAGGAGGAAGTCAGAGAAAGATCAAGCACGATCATTGTCTGCCCCAAAAGCAAACTCCAAATTCTCTTCTTCAAAGGGGAATTCTCAAAAGAATGATATGCCAACTTGTATTTACTGCAAGGAGGTTGGTCATGAGGAACATTCTTGTCATAAGAAGCAGATCAATGAGTTGGAACATATTCTAAAAAGAACAACATTAATATTTATTCTTCACATCAATCCTCTACTCCCTTTTCCAGATCAGGAAAAAGAACAATTGCATTTGTTTCTACTACAGATTCTTCTCAGCAATGGATTCTTGACTCGGATGCATCACATCACATGGGTTCTATCAAAGAACGGTTTTATTTGTTGGAGCCTTGTTCAGTGCCCCACATTATCATTGGGGATGACTCTCCTGCAAATGTCATCATTAAATTTTTTGTTGGTGCTAGTACTAGTACTTTTGAGGATGTCTTCTATGTGCGTAATATGTAATCCAACATTCTCTCAATCTATCGAATTTCCAAGAATGGAAGAAATTTGAGTTCACTCCAGATTTAGTCACCATCAAGGATCTTGAATATAATGCACTTCTTGCAGTTGGTAAGGTTGATCATGAGTCTCACCTGTATGATTTTTCTCATTTTGTACCTCATTCTCATTCTGATGTTTTTTTCACACATTCAGATTCTGTGAGCAAGTTATGACATGAGTGGTTTGGCCATCTCAACTTTCTCTATCTTCAACAATTAAGCATGAAGGATATGCTCACAGGTCTTCCTCATATAAATTTCTCATATGGAGTTTGTCTGGTTTGTGCCTTGGGAAAGCATCCTAAGGACAAGTCCTTGAGTTGGTTCATAGTGATGTGGCAGGTCCATTTCCATCCTTGTCTTTCAGAAAGGCTCACTACTTTATCACTTTTATTGATGACTTTTATAGATACACCTCGGTCTACTTTCTTTAACGGAAAGGAGAAGGAGAATATGTGAACCACCACTTTGAACAATTTTTCACTCTTGAAGGGATAGATCTTCAACATATTTTCTCCTATTCACCTTAGCAGAATAGTGTGGAAGAGAGAAAAAATAGGTCCCTGAAAGAGATGGTTGGTTGCATGATCCACACACTCTCCCTTACATCTGAGCATTGGGTAGAAGCTATCAATTGAGGTTCTCATATTAAAAACATATTTATGCATAAGGCATTGAAGGGTATCACTCCCTTTGAATCTTGGTGTGGCAAGAAACCTGTTGTGCGACACTTCTAAGTTTTTGGCTCCCCGGATTGGGCACACATTCCTTTGGAGAAGCGCGAGACCTTAGAATCTCAAAGTTGGCCTTACATATTTGTTGGTTACCCCGATGGTGTCAAATGATATTGGCTCTTAGATCGTGAGACACATGAGCTCTTCATTAATCATAGTGTGCAATTTGAGGAAATCTCTCATATCTCATCATCTCATCTCCCTTCCTCCACAGCAAATTCAGATAGTGACTTAGAGGATTTTCCTCCAACTACCTCTTCTCGTTGAGTTGATCATGGGATTTCATCCTCCTCTTCATGGAGTTTAGATTCTGAGGATGAATATTCTCCTCTTTCATCCCCTACCATGCCTTGTTGGGATCATCATACACTCGATTTTGTAGGCACTCTTGTTGGGGATCCTTCTGATACTCAAAGGACTTGGTCACAACATCAGGATACTCTACATTCCTGCATTGCCAAAGATTTAGATCCATAGTCCTTTCATGAAGCATCAGGTATTGTTGAGTGGGATTTGTAAATTTTAACCTTGTACAATAATTTACTGCAAACATATTTTCAATAAAAGAATATAAAATATACAATGGAAAATACACACATTACACAAAGATTTTTCCCCTGGAAACCCAGACCGGGAAAACCATCATATTTTATATTCATCCATAGTGATACATTGTTTACAATACAATATACATATAGGAGACACTAACATCCAAACCCTAACCCAATGAACTGGATTAGTTAACAACCCTAATTCCTTAACCGAAAATAGAAAACCATCGGAAAAAACCATGTGCCAAAAAACCACCCAACAATGGACACAAAAATCGAGGCAACATGAAAAACGAGGTAAAAATGTGACACATTTTCCAAGGAAAAAAAATTCTTGGGGGCGAAGTCCCCGGACCCCCGAAGGTGGGGCTTAGCGTCCCCCCCTAAAACCCCCCTATGCGCCTGATGCAACGTAGCAGACACTATATATAGTCATGTAAAGAATATAACACATACCTAAAATTCTACCACTTGTTGTTTTATTTGCATACAAGGGGTTACAAGATTACATAGTCAACAATCCAGGGCAGCAATTCCCATGGATCCTCTACACTAAGAGAACTTCCCAGTGCTCATAGATTTTGTTAATAAATCTGCAACATTCTTCAAAGTGTCCACCTTCATCAGCAACACTTTATTTTCTTTAACCATGTCTCTCGCAAAGTGATATTGAATATCAATATGCTTTGTCTTTGAATGATAAGTTGGGTTCTTCGCCTGAAAAATTGCACAGTCACAATCTATCCTTACAACTTCTTGCACCAACCCAATACATGAACACAATCTTTGTAACCATACTACATCCTTACTTTAATGAGTGGTGGCCATGTCTTCAACTTTTGTAGTTGAAAGTGCCACTACAACTTGTCTTTTTCTCATCCAACTGATTGCTCCTCCAAACAGATTAAAAACATACCCGCTTGTAGATCTCCTATGATCCAGATCTCCAGCCCAGTCTACATCCACAAAGCCATGTATTTCCAACACTTTGTCCAATCCTGGTATTCCTTGGTAGCACAATCCATAACTAGCAGTGCCACGCAAATACCTGAAAACCCTTTTTACTTGTGTCCAATGCTCTTTCCCTAGTTTTGACATATAGCTGCTCAAAACTCCCACTACATGTGCAATGTCTGGTCTAGTACATACCATTGCATACATCAAACTTCCAACTGCACTCGCATATGGAACACGAGACATGTCCTCCTCCTCTTCCTATGTCTTGGGACATTGATTCGTAGATAACTTTACACCAACATGAATAGGGGCCTTGACCAGTTTACATTCCTTCATATTAAACCTCTGCAATATTGTCTCGACATATTTTATTTTATTTAACCATAGTTTCCTCTTTTTCGGATCTCTTTTAATTTCCATGCCCAAAATGAAATTTGAAGCACCGAGATCCTTCATGTCAAATTTAGAGGACAACTGATTTTTCACATTCTGGATAATCTCCGTGTTGTTTCCTATCAACAACATCTCATCCACATACAAGACCAAATAAATCAAATGATCACCAATTAATTTAAAATACACAGAGTGATTCTCTTTGCTTCTTTTGAAGCCAAGTCCCATCATATAAGTATCAAATTTTTGATACCACATCCTTGGTGATTGTTTTAAACCATATAGGGACTTTTTCATCTTGCATACTAGCTCCTTCTTTCCCTTAACAACAAAGCCTTCATGATGCTTCATATAGATTTATTATTCTAGATCCCCATGTAGGAATGTTGTCTTCACATCCATCTGTTCTACTTAAAGATAAAATGCAGCAACAACAGATAATAAAAATCTTATAGAAGTTAACTTGGCAACAGGAGAAAAAGTCTCACCAAAATAAATTCCCTCAACCTGGGAATAACCCTTTTCTACTAACTGAGCTTTGTATTTCTCCACTTTTCCTTCTGCATTCTGCTTCTTTTTAAATACCCATTTTCTGCCAATGGGATTTCTTCCAATCAGCAACTCCACTAGATCCCAAGACTCATTCTTATCCAAGGCTTCCATTTCTTCATCCATGTCCTTTTTCCAAAGCTTTCCATCCTATGAATCCACTGCCTCCTTGAAAGTTCTAGGATCATCATCAGTAATAGACAAAGAAAAATTTGAATGGAAATCATATGGAGTATACCTTTTTTGTAGCCTTCTTTCTCGAACCGATATCCTCAATACAGGAGTATGTGGATTTTCTTCTTCTTATCATGTTCTTCTATGGAGTCTGATTCGTCATCCTTTAAATCAAACTCTATTTTCTCTGGTAATTCCTTACTTGGTAGGACTTCATGTTTACCAACATCCTTCATTTCTATAAATACCACATCTCATCTATACACAACCTTCTTAGTTTTTGGGTTCCAAAGCTTATACCTTTGAGACCATATTTATACGCAATAAAGATACACTTTTCAACCTTCTTATCTAGCTTAATATTGTTTTCCTTTGGAACATGAACATAGGCCTCATAGCCAAATACCTTGAGATGTGTAGGAGAAGGTTTCTTACCAATCCATACCTCTCATGGAGGCTTGTCATCCAGTGTTGATGAGGGTTATCTTTTGACCAAGTAACATGCAGTACCCACTGCCTCTGCCTAGAATTCTTTCCCTAACCCGACACCATTGAGCATGCACCTTTATTTTTCCATCAACGTCATTTTCATCCTTTCTGCAAATCCATTCGGTTGAGGTGTATATGGAGTAGTCTTCTTCCTTGCTATACCACACTTCTTACAGAATTCTTCAAATTCATTCTCACAGAACTATCTTCCATTATCTATCCTCGGCACTTTAATTCTTTTCTCTATTTGATTCGCAACAAGAGCCTTAAACTCTTTAAACCTGTCAAAGAATTCATATTTATTCCTGAGGAAATATATCCAATTATTCCTCAAGAATTCATCTATAAATGAGACACAATACACATATTTTCCCAATGATGGAACCGACACAGGTCCAAACACATCACTATGAACTAGCTATAAAATTCCTTCTGCCCTTGTTGCACCATAGGGGAATCTTACCCGATTATTCTTCCCATATACACAATGTTCATAGAAATCGAAATCCAGATAGCAGTTAGACATACCTTCAACCATACTTTTACCATGCAGTAGTCGAAGACCCTTCTCTCTAATATGCCCAAGTCTTTGATGCCACAGCATAACCTTTTCTCCAGAGACTGTAGGAGTTCTTTCTTCTTCAAATCCAATATCAGGAAAAATGGAACTATTGCACCCATCACTAATAGTGCTTCCTTGCGTCTTATGCATACTTCCAAACTGAACTCCCTCAGCAGCACCATTGATCCTCGAACCATCCTACAGGTTTCCTTTTCAAATATTGTTTGTACCCCTGCATCGTCCATTTTTCTTACATAAATGAAATTTTTGGCCAATCCTGGGATGTGCAGAACACTAGGTAGTGTTCTAATCCTTCCATCTATGAGACTCAACTTGAATTTTCCTCGACCTATTATTATGGTTGTCGAGTCATCACCTAGGAAAACATTACCTCCATCATACCTTTCATATTCACAGAACCACTTCCTGTGGGGATTCATACGAAACGATGCACATGAGTCAACCAAATATGCCTCATGATATACATGTGTGCTTGAAGAAGCCAAGTACACATCCCCTCCTTCTTCCTTGGAGGTCTTTTCTTTTGTAGAAGGAGATTCTTCATATTCCTTATTTTTCTCAACTTTGGATCTACACTGCTTCTTGTAGTGCACTTCTTCTCCACATCTCCAACATACCTTTACAAACTTTTTGGGAGACTTAGATCTTCCCTTAGACTTAGATCTCCCACTTGAGGACTTAGATCTATTTCTTTCCTAGGAGCATCCTCTTGCAAATAATGCATATGTTCTCTATCCTTCCATGTTCTTCCATATCATATCCTCCAACAACAAGGATGAGACCACTTCATCAAACTTCAAGGTAGTTTTATTACTACCTATGGCCACAACCAGACTATCCCACAAGTCTGATTAAGAGCACAGTAAATTGATACACTTATCTTCATCTGAAATTTTAATCTCAACAGATACTAACTGACTTACCATGGTATTGAAGGCATTCAAATTCTCTGCCACCGAGTCTCCATCTCTAATCCTTGGGTTATACAACTTCTTTATTAGGAATAGTTTATTTACTAGGGACTTAGACTGATACAACTTCCCCAACTTATGCCATAAATATTTTTTTGTAGCTTCCTCTAACACATTCAATAATACTGAATCTGAGAGACACATTCGAATTGTTCTCTTCACCTTCCAATCCAACTTTTTCCAATCATCTTTTGAAGTTCTTGTAGGTGAAGTACCTAGATCCACTGTGATCCATTAATCATTGTCCACCAACATATCTTCCATCTTGAGCTTCCACACCTCAAAACGTTTCCCATAAACTTCTTGATCTCTATTTTCTAACTGCTCGTTATTTCTTTACACCTGAAAAATCAATACCAGAGATCTCCCACAGTAACAAGGCTTATCACAATCCTGAGGCAAACCCTTGACCACAAAGGCATCCCCCTAAATCCAACAAAGCTCCGATCCCAAATGTAGATTTTAACCTTGTACAATATTTTACTGCAAACAAATTTTCAATAAAAGAACATAAAAGATACAATGGAAAATACACACATTAAACAGATATTTTTCCCCTGGAAACCCAAACCAAGAAAAACAACATATTCTATATTCACTCATAGTGATACATTGTTTAAAATAAAATATACATATAGGAGACAACGACATCCAAAACCCTAACCCAATGGCCTGGAATAGTCAACAACCCTAATTCCTTAACCGAAAATAGAAAACCATCAGCAAAAACCATGTGCCAAAAAACCTCCCAACAATGGACACGAAAATTGAGGCAACACAAAAAAATGAGGAAAAAATGTGACGTGTTTCCCGAGGCAAAAAAAATTCTCGGGGACACTTCCCCCAAACCCCTAGGTGCAATTTAGCATATACTAGAGCTAGTCCTGCAAAGAATATAACACATACCCAACAAGATTCAGAACAAAATTTGGGATCTTGTTCCACTTCCTATGGGAAGAAAATTGGTTCGATGTAAGTGGATCTATAGGACCAAATTTGCAATGGATGGATTAGTTGACAAGAGACCAATGATAACGTCCACATATTGATGGTTACAAATATGGATTAGTTGAAAACATTGATGGTTACCAATGATCCAACATCCACATAATAATGTATTGAAGATCATACATATGCATAACTGATTTTGATGTCATTGTGCTTCGAGGAAGAAAACCAAATTGAAAATGTACACATCTACACAAAATGAAAACAAAGCTACAACTGAAAATTACTAACAAATTGTTGGAATGTTATACATCTTACAAATTGGTATCCCTATCTCCCTCATTGTTGTTATCCTTGCAACCAAGTATACCCTAGAGGTTTGTGTGATGAAGAAATCAACATAATGAGACTATGTTTGAACCTTTAAAATATGCAAATTGTTACTGGAGTAAAAAAAATTAGACCCTACTACCAAAAAAGACTAGTAAATCCATTTTAGGAAATAATTGACATCATAGGAGTCACACTAGAATTCTAGTAAAACATTAATATGTCATATACATGAAATTTAATTTTAGTAATATATATTTTGGTATAACTATTAATAAATAGGGGCCAGGGAATTTAAAATTATGTGAGAGCATATAATTTTAACCAATCATATAATGTTTTTCTATAAATTGTTAAATTTTTCATAAGGGACTATTAAAAATTATGAATGGATTTACAACTAGGGGACAAGAAATACGAGGATGTGATACACTCTAAAAATAGGAGAAATTTTATAAGTTCATCAAAACATGTGTTTGGAATGTTTTTTACTAAGTGACCCCCCTGATAGACATAATTTCAAAACTAGGTGAATCACACGAGGTAGTCAAGTTTTATAGCAAGAATGGGATAATTGTGTACCTTTCATTTAAGCAAGCTAATATTGAATTATTTGCCATTGTATTTTTAAATTGGAGAGATGTAATATTTTATGGCTGGCACTTTATTCATTTGTATGAATCTTGAATATCATAGGTTGTAGAAATTAGATGTTCAATAAGCATATTAAGCATATTTGTGTGTAAAACATCATTGTCATGTTTAATATAATCCTGAGGATGACATATATGGGGTTAAATGTATATGTAACAGGGTAATTGTATATGTAATAGGGGTCAACCTAATGAATATCATATATATGCAATGAGTGAGAATATGTATATGTAGAGATCAATATAGTCATTATGGAGAAGAACATGTGATTTGGATATGTGAATGTATTGAAGTAGTTGGATGAGTTTCCCTTATTCTATGAGTTATTATGTAACTAATCTCTATTATAATTTTTGCAGTTGTGCTCCACATTCACATCTTGTGCACATTATGTGTATTTTGGTTTATTATGCAATGTTCAGTATTTGGTACAAACATTTAGTATCAAAGAGGACAATCCTTGGGTTTGGCTCCTTCAAACAAGCCATCTTACCATTTTCATTCTATTTTTTTAGGGAAATTTTCAAGGATCAAAGTTTCCAAAATGAAAAGAAGACAGAGTGAAGTACATCATGTCAAAATTTTAGATTCTAGGTCACTATAATTTCAGAGTTACAAGGTGTGGAAGTCACGTTTTTTTACTAGTCTTAAAACTAGTCTCAAATGGATTTTTTTGGTAAAACAATTGAGACATTTTGAGCTCACCATTGAGTCCAAAGCAGCTGAGATAGCCAGATTTTACTTTCATTGTGTTCTAGTTGGACACCGGAGGCTAGATCTATGAGGTTTTAAAGCCAGAGGTTTGTTGTTAGATCCAGCTGGGAGCCACGATTTTAGATCATTTTGTGTAAAATCTAACCCTGCCATCACGCTCAAAAGATCTGAAAACACTAAGATCGACTGTACATTCATTGATTTTGTGCAAAGTTTTTCGAAGAGGCAAAAAAAATTTCTCGGGGAGTTGTACGATCCCCCAATGCGCACTTGCACTTGGTCATAGTTGCACTAAATTTGATGGTTTCTCTAATTTATCTAGAGTTTTCTACAATTGGCTATTTCTCTAAGTTTGGGAGCAGTTTCCCTAATTTTGGAAAAGTTTTTTAATTTATCTGGAAGTTTCTATAGTTGGATGTTTCGGTAAGTTTGGCGACAGTTAAACTAAATTTGGTGAATTTTTTTAATTTATCTGAAGGTTTCTACAGTTGGTGGTTTTTCTAAGTTTGGTGACAATTCTGCTAAATTTGGCAGAGTTTTTAATTTATCTAGAGGTTTCTACAGTTGGTAGTTTCGCTAGTTTGGAAGCAGTTCCACTAAATTTGGTGGAATATAAATTTTGAATTTCCTACCCACTCTTCATTCACAGGTTGGGTTTTGAAGACAAATTTTGCAGGCTCACATCTCAAGCTTCCGGACACCTTTTCTCAAGCAATTGTTTTTTCATTTGGGCTAATTTGTCATGCTCTCCACTCTAGTGTAGATAGTTTTTGATTTTGGTGCACCAATTTTCTAGTATTTGCAGATTCTCACAGATACACTGCTCAATTCTCATTTTGAGAACTTCAAAGGCTTATATCTTTTGCATATGATCTTGAATCGAGGTGATTCTTTTTTTGAAAGTGCATGATTTTTTGTACGCTTCGAACTGATATTGTTTATTTCACTTGATATTGTAACAAATTGTACTTTTAGCACATACTCATTTTTTGAGGGTTTGTAAAGGCATTGAAGTCAAGTCCACTCATCGTTCTCTTACTAATGGTAATTGTAACCACATTAATATAAAGTTCCAACTCATTTTTTCTTGGGTGGGGATCCTTGATTGAGTGACTCGTGGGGGGTCTCTTGGTGTGATTGTACTTGTGCATCTTTTTCTACTCATTCTTTTTCTTCCTTCACAAATGGGTAACTTTAAATTTCCATTGATAATGCCATACTACTACAACGCATGGCATCAAAATGCATGGAATGCCTTAATGCAACAAGGATATACACCTTATGTTGAACAAAAGGTAACTAAACCCACATATGATAAGGAAAAGTTAATTTGAATGATAGAACAAACAAAATCTCTTGGTTGTCTTAGGAATCTAGTTTCCCTCGATATAATGTTTAAACTTGATGGATGTACAAATTCACATGATCCATGGGAAAAATTAAAAAATCTATATCGGACAACTGATGAAGTTAGGGGATATCAATTTGACAATGAACTAATGAGTCTTCATCCTAAGTCTTTTAACAACATCCAAGATTATGTAACAAAGGTTAATCACCTAAGATCCCAATGTAAATCATGTGGCATAGAGAAAAAGGACATACAACTTGTCTTAACCACTCTCTCTAAACTTGGACATAAATATGTTGCATTTATTTCTAGCTTTCACATTGATTATTTAGAATGGTAGATTTCCATTTTTTATTTGGCTTAGCTTGCACGGTGGATCAGATGGGCTTTTCCTACTCAAATAGTCGATAAAAATCAATGGAAATAGGGTGTGAGATGCTCAAACTCTCAAACAAACAGTCAAAATCAAG
>ML801029.1:69276-81815 GCA_009831015.1 Picea engelmannii
TTTATGTATTCAACATCTATTTTATCATTAAAATTTTCTTAAAAGAATATATATTAACAACTCCATGAATCTAATTTTATCTAATAAATATGCCATAAATTTATAATATGTTACTATTAACGATTGAATTACTTAATAGTAATTATTAAAGAAAAGGTGAGAGTTGTTAACAAGAAATGTATAGATTAATATAAAAATGTTTGATGCCTATTGTGAGTCATATATCATCATGTATAAATGTATTTTCAACATGGTCCATGTGATGGATAAATGTTTGATCTTCCAATTTCTTTTTCCACTGAAAGTTAACCCCAAGTGACTACCATATTTGAACCTATGATTTATGGTCTCGAACATGCATATAATTGAGCTAAACATTGGGACTCCTTGATTGATCTATTTAATCATAAAAATTTATTTAATTCTAAATGGAAAATTTATTGATATCCTAAATAAAAATATGCCTTGCCACCAAGAAAGTCAATCTAATTCTCAATCTAAATTGTTGTTGATCAATACTAGGCATTTATATATTGAGATTGACCAAAATTGAAGTTCTTATTGATCACCTAAAAATCCATCATGTAATTGTTTAATGGGGAGCCAAATAATTATCATCTCAAATACAACTTACCCCAATCAAATTGACCAAAATTGAGGTAATCTTTGACTTAGTATATCAACCTAAATTGAATTATTCATTGACAAATATTGACCTAAATTGAGTTTTATTTTTAGAGTTTTGTAAATTTTTCCTTAAGTAATTTAGATCCTAGCATTAGAATTAGAATTGCATGGATAAATCTTGATGCAAAATTATCCCTAGCTCAAATTTGTACATTTCTGTAATATCTTTATTTGCCCCCAATTCAAATTTGCAGCTTGGTTTGTCGATCTGTCATTATCTGATTTATAATATCGTTGAAGTATTATCCACTTCATTGTGGAGTCATTCCTTGTGCTACCTTTCAAAATTGTTTAAATTTCTGAACCTCAAAACTTTATCCTCACTTCCATTGCCATTTCTAGTTCATTAAAGCCATGAATTTTTTAAGATTATTTATGATTACCCCAATAAAATTTTAATTTTTGATAACGTGGAATAAGTAAAATTCACTTTGATGGGATGATATCTTGTAGTGGGGTCATCAAATAAGATTGAGATATATTGAATACCTAAATTCCATAATATTATTTAATAGGTGTTATCTAACTGTTCTACATTTTTCCCCCCTCGTCGAAATCCGACAACATAAATCCACACGAGATCACTACTTTTTGTTGTTTAAATTGCATTTATGAATGCAGAAATGGATTCAGCGTGCTGAAAACCCCTAGATCACTCAGATTATACATATTTAACCACTCAAATATACAGATCAAACAATATCTCATCGGATTTCCGGCAAATATCCCCGAAAATAAAAATAAAAAATAAAAAATAAATAAATAAAAAATGCCTGGAAAAGAGAAAAAACGTAGCACATTTAGACTACGAATTACTTAAATTAAGGTCCATATTTTATACAATATAGTCTCAATAGTATTCCAATATAGTCTCAATGTTGATCCATGAGACAATATCTTGTGGTCATCAAATAAGATTGAGATAGCTTGAATATCTGAATTCCATAATATTACTGAACATTATAACTTTTGGGGTACTATGTTCCATTGAGGTCCATATTTTATATAATATGGTCTCAATGGCATTCCAGGATAATCTCAATATTGATCCATGGGACAATATCGTGAAGTGTGGTCATCAAATAAGATTAATATTGAGATAGATTGAATACCTAAATTCCATAATATTACTTAATATTATAATTTTTGGGGTATTATGTTCCATTGAGGTCCATCTTTTATATAATATAATTTCAATGGTATTCCAAGATAGTCTCAATGGTATTCCAAGAGATCTTATTGTATGTTGATCCATCTTTTATATGATATTGTTTCAATGATATTTCTGGAGATCTTATTATATTTTTATGATATATGTTTCATGAAAAAGAAAAGTAAATTATTATACGTTATAGCATTCATTGATAAAAAAAATCATTGATAAAACACAATTCTGCCAATAAGAAATCGTGGCAAGTGTATCCAATTAAACAATCATTGAACATATTGTTTCAAACTTCCAACAATATAACTTAACTATGTTGAGGAAAATGTTGGACCTTGGATTTAAAAGCCGAACAAACGAAATGAGCAGAATAGAAGCCAAGTTTTTGCTAGTAATAAAACCTAGGAGATCTTTCAAGGAAAAAAAGTCGCCTTAACACAAACACAGTGAATCCACAACTTTGCACAAAGGATCAAGCCTAATATAGGCAGTTTATAAACCCTAGAACCTATGCATGTCTAAAAAACATGCAATGTGAAATGACATTTGTTGGCAAACAAAAACATGCAATGTGAAATGACATTTGTTGGCAAACAAAAACATGCAATGGAAACATTTGTTGGTAAATAGAAATCTTGCATCTGCAATGACATTTTTTTCCTTCTAAAAACCCAAAAAACAACTGATATTTTTAAAAGGAGAAAAGTAAATTTTGACCCCATTCAAAAAGTAAATTTGGACGAGAATGAAAGCTCGTTTCCAAATCCATAACTGTCACCTTTCAAAACTTGGTATTCTTGCTTTCTTCTCAAATAATTTGAGATAGGTATTTTTGTTTTCTTCTCAAATAACTTTTATGGTGTGGAATGAACATCGAAGACAATGACGGAATGTTGAAAATCCATCAAGCTGAATGAACTTTGTTTGAAATTCCCCTATGATCATGAAGGGTGTAGGTCGTCCTCTTGTGATAATTGTATGTCACAAATCAAGTATTAAATCCATGTGGAAGTGGCATTGATATGACCTACAAGGCCAAAATGAGTCAATGTTAAGAGTGAAATAATCACCTTGATGAGTGTACACATTCCCTCGATGACCATCTCAGATATAACAACACATTGGCATTCAATCTGCAAGTTGAATCACCACCCTTCTATGGCTATCACGCGGTGGTCCCTAGTTGAACCCTAAATGAGTGTGAACTTTCACAGTGACCATGTGGAATATAGCACATTGACATTCAACCTGCAATTTGGATGACCACCCTTCTGTGACCATCAGGTGGCGAACCCTAATCAAACCCTAAACGAGCGTGAACTCTTTCTTCATTTCAAGAGGTCATAGAGGGTAACCTTTGGGTGTAAAAACCACCAATCTTTGAAACAAAATATGAAAGGAATAAATCAAGATACACATGCATATATAAAGGAAGCTTGTTAGGGGTTGATAAAAGCATCTCAAAATTAATTTGATTTTGGAAATGTGTTTTGAAGTGCAAGCGTGTGTTGTTGATAGATTTTGGGCATATAAGTTTAGTCTCCCTGTGATTTAGATATTTTAAAAATGAACAAGGGCATTTTGTCTTTAACACATCTAACTTTAAAAATGAATTAAGTAAAGCATTGTGTTGGAGACATGATGCATTGTTTTTGTAGTGATATAACAAACATTGTAACACTACAAAAGCTTGCAATTTATTAACTTAAGCCTTACTTTAGCATTTCAGGCAAAGCATTAACTTTCCTTTTTCCAATAAAAACATAAATTTGTTTAAATTGTTTAACCATTCCTACAATATAGAGAAAGAAAATCTAAATAGTAAGCTCCACAAGTTTAGACAAAAATTCATTGTATTTACATGATGCATTGTTTATGTAGCGATATAACAAACATTGTAACACTACAAAAGCTTGCAATTTATTAACTTAAGCCTTGCTTTGGAATTCACTATATTTTTTCTTATAGAGGTAGAAATGATAATGTCAAAACTAATAGACATTGCCTCCAATGGAAAATCCCTACTTTGGCATTTCAGGCAAAGCATTAACTATCATTTTGCCAATAAAGGCATAAACTTGTTTAAATCATTTAACCATTCCTACAATATAGAGAAAAATAAAATCTAAATACTAATCTCCACACGTTCAATTTATTAACTTAAGCCTTGCTTTTTCATTTCAGGCATAAACTTGTTTAAATCATTTAACCATTCCTACAATATAGAGAAAAATAAAATCCAAATAGTAAGCTCCACAAGTTTAGGAAAAAATTCATTGTATTTTTACTTATAGAGGTAGAAATGATAATGTCAAAATTAATAGGCATTGCCTCCAACGCAAATAAAAATAAAGAGTAATGAATAGGCTATCAAAGTTGCAAGTATTGCCTTTTGTTTATTGTGCCCATTGTGAAATTTTTTACATTGCCTCCAACGCATAATAAAATAAGTAAATAGTAAGCTACAAAAGCAACAAGGATTGTTGACCATAAAGAGATAAATACCCCAAACAAGGCCATTTTACTCTTTTATTAAGAGAATTATGAGTGAAACTAACAATTAAAATAAGCAACATTAGGTTATGAGGCTCAATGAATTTTTGAAGTCAAATTGAGGGTAACAATTGTTCTTGAAATGTTTTAATTAGCCAGTCCCTTTTTAACACTTTGGTTCAATATCAAAACCAAAACTTGTGGTAAACCATATTTAGAAATCATTGCTAAGCAATCAACATCTCTAGGGCCATGAGACACCTAACTTTTCCTACATAAATTCACAAACCATTTTATGCATTATACAAAGAACCATTTTCCCTTTTTAACACTTTGGTTCAATATCAAAGCCAAAACTTGTGGTAAACCATATTTAGAAATCATTGCAAACTTGTGGTAAACCATATTTAGAAATCATTGCTAGGCAATAAACATCTTCAAGGCGATGAGACACCTAATTTTTCCTACATAAATTCACAAACCATTTTATGCATTATACAAAGAGCCATCTTTTGCTTTATACAAAGATTTCAAAGTACTAATCGCAAAATCATTATTACAATTTGAAATTTATTTTCAAAGTGAAGAGGTATAAACTCTAGCTACAATATCTATTAAAACCACAACTTAGTTTTTCCAACATAAAGTTGGCTTAGTTTTTCCGACATAAAGTTCCCTCGTAATAATACCAAAGATAAGGATATTTTTTTCCAACATAAAGTTAGATTAGTTTTTCCAACATAAAGTTCCCTCATAATAATACCAAATATAAGGATAATTCATACAATGAGAGATTTGTTATTAGCAACATATTTTCTTATTAAATAAATGATTTTCAAACACAATCAATATTTTTTGTTGTGGGTTGGAAAACAAAACATCAACGATTGTCAAACACAATGAATATTTTTTGTTGTGTGATTTCTTATTACATAATGATTGTCAAACAAAATGAATATTTTTTGTTGTGTATTGTCAAACAAAAGATAAAGTCACAAAAAACAATGATTAAGTCTATGCCCTCTCACTTCCATAGTGTTGAAATAAGAATAATGATAAAAAAAAGTTACAATAGAGACCAAACTAAAGATCGGAAAATAGGTGTTTATGACAAACCAGGATATCCATTGCAACTGTCACTCAACCCCTCACAACAACAATTCAGGCAATGCCCTCTCACTTTCATAGTGTTGAAAGAATAATAATGATAAAAAAAAATTACACTAAAGACCAAACTAGAGATCGGAAAATAGGTGTTTATGACAAACCAAGATTTCCATTGCAGCTGTGACTCGACCCCTCACAACAAAAATTAAGGCAATGCCCTCTCACTTTCATAGTGCTGAAGGAATAATAATGATAAAAAAAAATTACACTAGAGACCAAACTACAAATCGAAAAATAGTTATTTTATGACAAACAAGGATTTCCATTACAACTGTCACTCGACCCCTCACATCATCTTCTTTAATCATTGGGAGACGCATGCCTATCACCATCTCCTTAGAATTGAAAATCCCAATTCATGAACCAATTTGAAATAAAATAATAGTACATTCACTCAACAATTTCCTAGCACACATTATCCAATTGCACAACAGATCCTCAAAATCATGTTGGGGAAGGGAACTTACTGAGATTGAATGGTATAACTCCTCATTCTGAATGTCCCCTTTGAATGTTCTGAATTTTACCCACCACGACATCCATCTATCCCTCTTGGCTTGTTCAAATTATAGAGTGTTATCTACAAATACGGAAATACTTAGTGCTACTATTAGTGATGAATATGGTGTTTACGAAGTCATTAAACTACAACCAAAACATGAAAAATTAAAAGTAGGCACAAGACCTCTATTAAATCCTACCTTGAAAATCAAAACAATGCATGCATCAAAATTCTTTTTGAACTTACCCATCCATCATGCATTTGTATGGACAGGCCCCAATTTAAAAGTAACAACAAACTCATTTAAGTATTGTGCAATAGACAGTCCTGTAAATACAAAAACTCTAATAATGAACATGTATCACATTGAGTTCTTGTTAGTGAATTGGATGATGGAAACATCAATAGCAGCTGGAAAAAATAGCAGGAAATAGGAACACTCATAAACACACAAACCTGAACTTCCAAATATATTTATTTTATTTGGATTGATTGAAACCACTTACCAACTAGCACAAAGCACACCATATAATGCAACAAATCTGGAAAATGGTTTTGATGCAAAAAGAGCTCTTAGATTCCCTAAATATCAATAAATACAAAAGTTCATTAATATGAAGGACTATGAACAAGATCATACACATTTATCTCAAATAAGTAAATGCGTTTCTCTCAAACAAGTAAATACATTTCTCTCAAATCAAGTAAATATATATCTAGCAAGGAAAAAGGAGTCACCAAAGAGGGTGGCGGTGGGGGGTAATATTAGAGAAAACATATTATATCTTCTCTAATACTACCCCCACCCCACACTCAACCTAATATTCACCAACGAGAGTGGGGGTGTGGGGTGATATTAGAGAAAACATATTATGTCTTCTCTAATATTACCCACCACCCCCACCCTCAACCTAATATTGAAAATAAGATTATAAAACCAGTTGGTTGCCTACTTTAGTAATACCAAGAAGTCCAACAATTTCTTTGAAATAACAACACAGATTCAGTTAAAGTTTAAGGTATAAAACATGATTTCTAGAAATTAAGTAGTCATAATAATATTTTCATGATGAATTCAATGAACAGATCATACTCATAATGAAACAGTGGAGCTAGTTCCTATCCCAAAAACACCATCTAGTAGTATGCCAATACCCCAGAGCATAATACTAGCAATTCCCATACATTTTTTCCAAATAAAAGCATGTACATGAATTGTGTCAATTCAATTAAAACGAAATTTGATTTAAAACAATCAATCCTAGTCAGCTCACCTACCAACCAATACCCCGACTAAGAATATATGTAGAAGGATTTGTGGCACTTGCAAGTTGTAATGTCGCTTTATATGCTCTAGTTGATTGTCAAAATATCATGACAAAGTTATTGTCAAATTACAACTGCATTTACTAAAAGATACATGTCTACCTTATCATCTTGAAGATATCATGTAGAATATTTAAAGATCTAAGCACTTCAAATTCCAATCCCAAAACACCTACCACTCATTTTTAAGCACAAGAAAACATAAAAATGTGCAAGTTGTGTATAACCTCAATAAGAGAAACAAGAACTGCAAACATCATTCCAAACATATGGTTAGCATGAAAAGTATCTCCAATGCCAAACCTTCTCGTACTAGTTGATCCTGGCTCACTTTGTTAGGATCAAAGTGAAGCTCCACTGCCCAACCTTGTTGAATATTTGGAAATCATTGATGTATATAGCTTGATCTGCTTTATTTCATGTATGAAGTATAAACATCATAATACTAGCCCACTTCACTAGGATGGGTAGTAGCTCCATTGTCTCTCTTCCTATACTAGTTGATCCTAGCTTCCATCAGGAAGCATACTAGTATCTTCATCACAACCTGAATATTAGGTGGAGGCCAAATACAATCACCACTTGTACAACTTGGTTGGCTCCCTTTCATCATATCCTCTATTACATCAGATAAAGTTGTCTCTCTAAAGGATTAAATTGAAAAATTGTGAAACTCTTTCTAGGATATATGAAAGTAAAGGAACCACTATCGAACCTCTAGAGGGCTCAAGGTGGGGGCAGTGGGGGTAAGGCACCCACTTCTTATTTGGAATTTTTCAAAACATTCATGGTGTAAGCCTTGGAGGAAACAGTGGATGTGGGCATTGATCTCCACCTCTAACAGGGGACAGATGTCATGGTTGTGTAGTCTATTGAGCAACTGAAGGGGTTGGAGTAGGTACTGATACATGAAAAGGATTAACGGGCAAAATCTTAACCCGTGTATTGTATAATCCATTTTAAATGGGTAATTGTTACAATTTGTGAACTTCATAGGTGATGCTTTGCAAAATATCATGTTACAAAGCACTTGAAAAATCCTACAAATTGTTGGCATTACACACCATTATCCAAGTACCAGTGAAAAGGAGAATAGACATAAATTATCCTATTGAAGCTATGGCACTCATTTATGTATGATAGATTGATCCCTTTTGCTTCATGTATGAATTATAAACATTATAGTATCAGTTGACTTAATTGGGGTTAGTGAGAGCTCCAATGCCCAACCTTCCTATATTAGTTGATCCTGGCAGAGGGAAGGGGAGGTGGAATACAATCACCACCCGTATGACTTGGTTGTATCCCTTTCATCATCATGTTGTTTGGGTCTCTAAAGGTTTAACTTTGAAAAACTTTATAACTCTCTCAAGGGTATACAAAAGTAGATGAATCACTATTGGATATCCAAGGGGCTCAAAGGGGGGAAATGCACCCACTTCCTATTTGCATTTGGAAAAACATTCTTATTATAAGCCCTAGAGGACACAATGGGTTTGAGTGATGATCTTCACCTCTAACATGGGGTAGATGTCGTGGTTGAGTAGTAGCCTACTGAGAAACTAGAGGCACTGATGAATGAAAACGTTGAGAAATTGATGAATACTACATATAGGGATACAACATTAGCTATAAAGGGTTGAGATTTCATTCAATTGAACTAAATTGTGTACTCAAAACCAAAAATTCATCATGTTGTAACAATAGCATAGGTTTCTTTTGTTTTTCCTGCTTTGTTGACGATTGGGAGTTTCTTTATGAAACTAACAACCATGGATGAGGTTTTTGAGTGCTTATATAATTCCTAAACCATAGACAAGATTAATGTATCAATGGAAAACAAAAAAGGAAAGAAGATTCTACAGTCAAAAGAAGTACATGTTGGACCAATAGATTTTTGTTGTTGTAATAGTCCTATGGGTTTATCTTGTTGTTCCTTCTCTAGTGATGACTGAGAGTTACTAGAATCAAAATAAGTACATATTAGACCAATATATGGTTGTTGGATAGAGGATTCCTTTTACTAGTCTAACTCCAACTAAACTATACATAGTTTCATTGTCATAAACTTCCCTTGAAGCCCAAAACTATAATATCTTTTGTAGACGAGATTGGTTTTCATATTTTTGAGGATTGTGATAGATCCTATCAAGCATGGATCCCAACATAGGTACGAGCCTTAAGGTGATAAAGGAGATAAAGCAAGAGCCTCATTGTCTAACTCCTTTGGATTGATACGAAGGAGCAAACCATTGATGATGAAATAGAACACCGTTAAAGTTAATGTTGAAATTGTGCTTTATCATGAACAAAATAGAGAAAAATACAAATCCCCAAGTTTTAATCTAAAGAAAAGATAAACAAAGAAAAATACAGACCCCCAAGTTTTAATCCAAAGAAAATATAAACATGTAGTCCACCTATTATTGCACATCACAATAACCAACATAGCCTTAAGGAAAACAACATCATTGGCAAACAACCTAAATTCTTCCAACTAAATTAACACAGTTGCAACAATTTCAACGTGAAGCCATCACTTCTACAGAATATATCATGGATAGAGGAGACATTTAGTGGGATGGTTAAATTGCATTGGAGAATGAAAATGTAATTTTCCATTACAGTATTTTACTTCTACAACATATAATTTTTTCCGCTACAATATTAAATATTTCTTGAAAATGTATTGTTGTTTTTATATAAGTTATAATAGTGATAATCATTTCTTAATATAAAAATATAAATATAAGACAATGAGGCGTTGGTTAACTCATGAGGTTGATGGAGAGTAACAGGTTCAATCTCTACTATGTTTTTCCCTACTCAAATGGCATGAGTTTTAGGAGGTCATTTGTTAGTCTAAAATGAATTTGGTAAATAAATACCCCTTGGCATGAGTTTTAGGAGGTCAGTTGTTAGTCCCAAATGAATTTGGTAAATAAACACCCCTTGGATCTGGAGAAGGATATATGTTCTTTATAAAAATTGTAATGTAGAGATACCCCTCATATTGTGTGTTTTATATCAGAGAGAGAGATGTAATGAAAATAGTTTATAGACTACAAGAAACCAAAATCTGTTATATGGAACTCCCAAATACATCATCCTACATGCTTGTTTTCTAAAATTGGTTCATAATTATTACACAACTAATTGCTCAAATGTATCAATGGTAATTGTTACACATGAAATTTTCACACCTAGGTACCTCGCCCTAAGTGTCGTAAGTGTCATATAAGTGTCTCATACACCTTGACACCATGGAATAACCTATGTCACAATCCCTAGTTAATGTGGAGGAGGGATATATTACATAAAGGCCAAAATACCAAGTGCACATGAATTATTATTAATATTCATGAAAAAGAAATTAATTAAGTGTGAGAATCCACCTCACATTTGGTTTCCTATTTTTTAGGGAAGGTGGAGGATCTCATGGATGGTTGAAATATTTCCTCCTTAAAATCCTTAAGAGATATTTCCTCCCCAAAATCCTAAAGAGCTATTTTCTCCCTAAATATCTTTCAGATCCCTTTTTAGAAAGGGATTTGATGAGTGATCCTCTCCATGGTGGTTAAGCCTCCAAATCCTATATAATGAGGGATTTCCATGGAGAAAAGACATATAGAGGAGTTTAGAGATAACAAACTTATGATCTCAAAAAACAAAATTGAGGTATTAAACCTATGGTCTTGGGATAAAGATTTATGATATCAAACCTATGATTTTGGGACATTTGTTCAAGGGTTGGACAAGGAGGACTTGGAGACGATGTTGTGACTTCATCTATGGTTTGTAAGTATTTTTTTTGAGTTCTCATTTATATATGCTTGGCCTACTCCCTTCTAATTTGTGTATCTTCACATATGTTGTCTATTATATATGGATTTGATTAGACAAATCTTATAGAGTAGAGTAGGAGTTCTTTGTCTTCTTGATGTCCATTGCATTGCAGGTGTCGAACGGTGCCAAGGAGCTCAGGGATCAAGCTCAAATTGGAGCAGTGAGGAGAAACATAGGAATAAGGTGCATCACACTTTATTCCTTCTCCTTCTCTTTCTGATTAGGTAATTAGATTCAAAGGGATATTATTGTCCAATGTTAGCATCCTTTTGTCTTGGTATAGGGGTCTAGAATCCAAGAGGAGATTCACTTGTCCATAAGGGAATTCTCCTACAACAGAAATTGGTGATTCCACTCGGGATCGACATCGATTTGTATTTCCTTGGATTGTCCCTACCCTTTTCCCACCTTTTAGATCAGTTTTATTGTTTTTTTATGATCCATTACCTTTCTCCCATCTTCACTAGCAAGTTCACCAAGTTCTGTGAATTATGGGTGAGTTTTTTTGCATTTTTTTGGCTCTGTTTTGAGTTTCTAGGAAGATCAGCACTCCCTTGTAGGCCATATCAGAGTGTGATCTATAATCAGTGCTCCCCTGTAGTGATTTACAGAGCATTGTAGCACTATTTTCCCTTGTGTTAGGGAGCATTGGTCTCCCTTTTTGAGTTTTTCTGCCTTTTTCTCATCAGATTTTTGCAGCCTGTTTTGTAGAGATCCTTTCCAGGGTTTTCACTTTGGTTTGTGAAGTTGTTTAGGTTGATATTTGATACTTATCACTTCCTATTGTATTTATTTGGGCTTGAAACGTTTTCAGAAATGTGAAATTGTCCTTTATAGCTACTTTTTTTGTCGGGACAATTTGAGTATTTTCTCTTTCTCCATGTCTTTTCTTGGATTCTTCTCTGCATTTTCTTATAATCATTGAATGTTTGTCAGTTGTTGAATCCTTGATTGAGTTTGTTGGGCTCTGGATTTATAACATTTTCTTGTTGGTTCTTGAAGACATTGTTTACTCTCCTGAAGACTTTTGTTAAGCAAATGGCATTCTTTCTGTGTTATTCATACTCTGTTACACATATATGTTCCATTATATACAGAAACCATGAAGTGCTTCCAAAACCACAAATGAGCGAAGAATTCAACTATAATGTGGATGCACTGTCACCTCTTGGTGCAAATACGGTAAAGGGTAGAAAAGGAGTAATTTATCTCTGGGAAAAGTTACCAAGTGGTGTTGTTGAAGTTGTTTGCAAAAAGACATGGGGTTATTGTTAACCCTGGTGGTGCTAGTGGAGGACCAGGGTATGTTTGTGTTTTATTTGGGAATGCTTTCGGCAATATTATTCAAGATGT
>ML801029.1:82442-99821 GCA_009831015.1 Picea engelmannii
ATAGAGACAGAGCATAGGGTAGAAGAATAGAGGAATGAGAGTCTCCCAGCAGTTGTATTGTCCTTTTTATCTTCAATAAAAATAGTGAGAGTTTCAGTGATACGATTCCTGTTATTTCCATTTTGCTTTTGCTGTAGGTTATTAATTTTCAATATGCATTGAGTGAGAACAGACTATTGACAGAGAAGGCAGGGCCCCCTTCGCTGGAAATAGAGATGATACATTGTGTTTACAGTAGATTTCATATTTGATTTCATCTTTCAGCAGTTTGCTCAGTGGTTTAATAGAAGTAGTATTTCATTTCATTACAACCGAGGGTTTAGCATTATCTTTCTAGCCATTGATTTCATTTCTTCAGTTTTCACATTTAGACTGCTTAACATTCAGGAATTAGTTTGGGTATCTCATGAGATAAAGAAGTTTCTTTTGATTGCCATAGAAAGTTTCATAGGATGGTTGCTGAGTTGTGTGGAGTGATAAGTAGCAAGAACTTAGTTGTTTTCAGTTTATCTTTTGCATGCATATACAGAACAGTACCGGTTAGTACCGAGTAGTACCTAGTAGTGAAGAGCAGAGTAGAGTATAGTAGCTTCTTCCAGCGAGTTTCTTTTAAGCAGTTCAGAGAGTAGCTTGGCATTCTTTAAACCCCCTCTTCAGCCCTGCATTTTCTGTGCTGGTTCCTCTAAGTCTACCTTCCCGGGTTGACAATTAAATGTTGATTTACATGGTATATATGCAGCTCGACAAAGTTCTTATTAAAAAAAGTTTCTACTTGTTTTCTTTCAGTTCTCATTGTTTTGAGTGCATGCTTTGTTTGAATCCCTTTTTGTTTCGTGTCTTTTGTATCTGCATCTGACTCTTTCTTTTAATTGAAAGTAGTGGAGCATAAAAGGATTTGAATTTATTTTCTTTATACATTAGAATAAAAAAAAAAAGATAGGTGCATTCTTTCTTTTGGGTAGTGAAACTACCTTGCATTTGAAGTAGTGAAATTGCATGGTTTTTGGCATTTTTGGTCTTGAATTCTTAAAAAAAAATCATTTCTTGGGGTGGGGGGGGCAAGAATCGTGTATTGGTGTATAGTCTCTTTGGATCATTTCTTGAGGATATTCATATTAATGAGTTTTTATAAAATTTTGGGACATTATGCATTTGGGAATGATAAACGTTTTCTCCTTCTCATAATATAGCTTTCATCGAAGCGAAATATTTGCATTCTCATTTCTTTGCATTGTTTAGAGTCGGCCAAAACATCATTTAGTCCATGCCATTTTCCTCTTGAGTAAACAACATCCTTAAAAAAAAAGCGCTAAACTAAAATTTATTAGACCTTTTTATATTTTCTAGTAGCAAACCTACATTAGCTTAGGGTGTAGGGCTTTGGAATAAGTGTGAAAGATAACTTTCCAGAGTTGTAAACAAACATAGTATCTTCTGATATGGAGAGTTTAAATCCACTTGCTACATTTTATCCTGGGAATACCTTCTAACACAAGGGTCAATCACGAGGTCGCATTAGGGCCGAAAGAGTTACTCACCCTGCTTTGTTGGTCTTGGTGTAGAGATTGCGCATATTATTGGGGGTCACTTGAGAAGAAAATCCTGTGGGGACCTTCTCAATCGATTTCGGGCTTAGATACCCTACCCTTGCACGTCGATCGAACTGTCAACTGCTTCCCCAGGCATCATTTTCATAATTGGTAACCTTAGTAGCCTATATATTTAGGGTCCTTACATGAGGTGACTATGGAGGGGCAAGTCTTCATGGTACCTGAAATCGACGTTGGCCAAACTCACTCGGGATCCTTGGAGGGTATACCCACGATTATGTGTGGGATCTTGCACTAGGGTGTAAGTCCGTTAAGAAATTCGTCAACGTAACTTTTCCACCCGCTCTATCTCAGCCCCTTCTTACATTGTTCTCGCGACGTTGGATTTCATCACCAACTAGTGTGCTCATTGTGAGAAGATTTTGTTTGTTTGATTGCTTCCTAGATTTTTAGCGTGTGTTGTTTATTTTTCCTAGCAAACTTTAGGTTGCATATTTGTTTAATGGCGTCATTTCCTAGAACTACCAATGGAGAAACCCCTGCTCCGGGTGAGCCTTTTGTTTTTCCTTCTTACGAAAATGTTGGTCCTCCTTACATCGCTACTTTGAGCCTTTCAGGTCTCACAATTGGGTTACTGGTATGGTTTTTTTCCATTCCAGTAATATTGAATGTAGGAAGTTATTCAGATTTAAGAACACCACCCACACATCAACCTAATGTCGACCTTTCTCCTTATTCACCCGTCAGGTCTCCTTCCCTTTCTCCTTCTTCGCCTAGTGAAAGATCTAAAGTGAGTAGCCAGGTTGATAAGAAGAAGAAGAAGAAGAACCAGAAAGGGAACAAGCCTCCAACTACATCAAATGTTGGATCCAAGCAACCAACTACTATTAATCATACTGGGAGTTTTGATGAGGTCGATAATACTACAACAAAGAATCTGAAACCCAAATTCCCTTGTAAGGGTGATCACTTTCTGAGGGATTTCCATGGTCTTCCCAAGGTGTTAGAAATGTGGTCTTCCACGTCATCGGTCGCTACTGGACATGATGGTGATGCCCCGTCAACTAGTGACATTAAGGTTAATAAGAAGAAGGCAATTGTCAAGTTTCCTTGCATGTTATGTGAAGGTGATCATTACTCTCACCTTTGTCCTCGTATGGACAAGGCTTCTTCTCTTTTAAAAAATATTCAACTTCCAAATGGTTATCATAAGATTTATCCCAACCCATCGTTAGTTGATGGACTGGTCAATCTGGTTCCATCCCCGGTTAGTCTAGTTGATCAGCTGGTCAATCTGGTTCCATCCTTGGTCAGATTGGTTGATCAAGTGGTCATTTTGGTTTCATCCTCAGCTGAACCACTAACCAAAGTAGATGATCCATTTATGTCATTGGTTAGCCCCACTCTTCATCTAAAGAGTGAACCCAAAGTAGTTGATCCAGTTCCATCATCGGTCAGTGCCACTCTACATCTAAAGAGTGAACCCAAAGTGGTTGATCCAGTTCCATCGATCGATCCCACTCCTCCTCTGGAGAGTGACAAAGTGGTTGATCTGGTTCCTCCATCGGTCGATCCCACTCCTCCTTTGGAGAGTGAAATCCAAGCGGTCGATATGTTTCCATCTGTCGACCCCATTATCCCCTTGGAGAATAAAACCCAAGTGGTCGATTTGATCCCATCATCGGTCGATCCTACTCTTCCTCTAGAGAGTAAACCTGATATTGCCCATGTTTTTCTCATTGATATAGAATCTACCGTGTTGGGGGGCATTCCTCCTTCTCCTGCGAAACACCCTCCAAGTAATGAGGCCATCCTTTTTTATTGGGATGTGCTAATTGGACCTCGTCTTCCCTCTCAAATTCCTTTCAATATTATAGTATAGGTTTGTGGTCGGGACGTTCCTCAGATGATGATAGATGAAAGTACGTCTATTAGTATTTTATCCTCTATTTCTTAGCAATCTTTCAGTTATCCTCAGCTTCTACCAGTTACACAGAATATGTTAGCTTTTAACAAAAGAACCAGCCACCCTTTAGTAGTCCTTCCTTAGTATCCCATAACTTTGGGAGGGAAAACTATCTTTATTGATGTTACGGTAGTCCAGGACCCCTTGGATTTCGATTTACTCCTTGGGTGAGATTATGTCTATGCCATGAAATCTATTGTGTCCACTCTTTTTTGTGTGATATCTTTCCCTCACAATGGAAGAATTGTGGCTATTGAACAACTTTCATTCATTGGTCCTGACTTTATTACCAACCCAATGACCTCCATAAATGTCTCTTATATGCAAACGGTATCACCCCCGCCACATGTCAATTATGTGGCATTATCTCCCATGCCTTTAGCTGTCGATGAAGATGAGCCTCGCACTGTGAGCTCAGTCTCTCCTGACTTAGATCCGGTAGTTGACATGGTCATCTCTTCGATAGGGCTATTAGAGCCAAATATCCCTACCCTTATCGAGGTCATCAACATGTATTCCTTCCAAAGTGTTTTTCTTCCATCTAGCGAAGATCTCTTAGAAGCCATGATTTACATTTGTAACTTGACATGTATTCCTTCAAAGAATACAAGCATAGTTTTCCTCTCTGTAGAAATCTTGTTAAAAAATGAAATAGAAATCTGGGGATTGAACTCGGAGCCATGAGCATAGTTTTCCTCTCTATAGAAAGCTCGTTAAAAAATGAAACAAAGGTCTTGAGCATAGGTCTTGAGCATAGTTCTTTTCCTGCGTCAAGATCGTTAAAAAATGAAATAGCCACCTATCTCATCAAGTCGAGTCTTTCTCTAGATCTCGTAGATGTCAAGTCGGGTCTTTCATTAGGTCATGTATTTGAACCTTCATTTCATCCACCCTTATCCTTTTTCTCCATCTAGTAGAGAAATTGGTGACAAACTCAAAGTTGGTGAATGAAATGAAGCTTGGGGGGGCATGTCTCCAGCCTTTGATTATCATTATGGAGTTAAGACACTATATTTCCAAGTTGGGTGCAGAGTAACAACCATCCACGGGTATCCCTACCTTTGGAAATTATGTTGGGAATTTACAAGCATAGTTTAATTTTGTTTCAAGCTTGTGTAAAAATGAAACCAATATCGAGCTTAGTCTTTGTTCTTTCTCGTGCTTGTAAATACATGAGAATGTAATTGAGTATACTTTTATCACTTTTTCGGACTCGTAAAGGTTATACGAAAAAGGAACCCCCTGGAGTCACTTTAAGCACTTTTCAGACTCTCTAAACATGAAAAGATTGTCGAGTGATCTTTCTTCCTTTCACACTTGTTAAAAGGCTTGAAAGGGCATCTTTCGAGTGGTAGTTTATCTCTTTTTCGGCCTCGCAAAAATAAAATTACGAAAAAGGACAACCCTAGAGTCTCCTTTAAGTTATTTTCAAACTCTCTAAACATGAAAACCCACCGAATTTTCCTTCTTTGGACTCGTTAAAATTACACATTAAAGGGCCCATATGGGAACGAACCCTTACTTCTTCCAATTCGTTAAACAAAGGAAGAGGGACTTACTGAAGGTAAGTTATATCGAGCATGTGTTACACTCCTCGAGTTCGTTAAATTAAGAAGAGGTACTTATCTATCTGGGTGGGGGAAAAGTTGAAGGAAGTGGGTCAAGATTTTTTAGAATCCTTTATGGCAGCTTTTGTCGCCCTTGAACATGGCACTTGTTTGTGTCTTGTCTTACAGTTGGGTAATTTTTTTTTCTCTGAGTCGTACCAATTTCATGTGTCGCCATACTTTTTTGTCCAGTCGAAGAATGCTCTTATTGTCATCACATTACATTTTGGTACTCGTCGAGTCAATGTTGTCAAGTCAGTTGTCATGCATCATCATGTTCAAGGGAAGTTTCACTTCAAACCATCCATCTGCAGTAGTACCAGTTTGCATTTCCTGTGTCAGTACATACTCATTTGATTCACCATCTTACATCACTTTCCTATGTCAGTTTCATTTCATTGATGGGGGATACATCAAGGTTGTCCTTCGACGAGTCTCTTCATGTCGACTTCAACACATCATCCATGAATTAGACTTAGAAACCAGTTAGTACCTTGGGACCTGCATGCCCCAATGGCAGGCCTCCTCACCTTCGAAAGTAGGTTTTCATCATTGACCTCTGATCGAATGATTCCACGAATGTTCGACTTCATCTCATTTATTCACATTCACTGGAATGTACTAGGGTACCTTGGGAGTCATTAACATCATTGTTGATTTCCCTGACACTTGTTAACAGTTTACCTCAATGACCTGTAATCAAGTGATTTCTACCATGTTTGACATCAAAACATCTATTTCACATGGCTAGATTCATACAACATCGAGATTGGGAAGAAGACCCCGGGTTGAGCATTCACCTTGTTAAACTCATTTTCCCAGGATGCAAAGGAGATCATTTGAGCATGTTGATGTATATACTGTCACATAGATCCACATTGTATTGGTCCATGGCTATGTTTTATCATCTCGTAGCTCCACTGTGTATTTCTCGTGGCTACAATCAGTTCGTGTCATGGAGGCATGGATCCACATTGTATCTTTGGTGGCCATATCCTTAATCAATATTTTTTCATGGATCTGCAATGTACTGGTCGGCGGCCATGCTTTGAGTCATCTCATATTCCGAGCATAGGTATGTCTACCGCGGAAATGGAACATTTTTTAATACTGTTTGATGGTTGATTGCAGATTCTTCCAAGTTCTCCAACTCCACACCTTTGCATTAAATATTTGTAAAGTGTTTTGGCCATCATTCTCTCTTCTGACCTCACACTTTAGGGGGCATTATGTTACACAGGAAATTTTCACACCTAGGTACCTCGCCCTAAGTGTTGTAAGTGCCATACAAGTGTCTCATACACCTTGACACCATGGAATAACCTATGTCACAATCCCTAGTCAATGTGGAGGAGAAATATATTACATAAAGGCCAAAATACCAAGTGCATATGAATTATTATTAATATTCATGAAAAAAAAATTAATTAAGTGTGAGAATCCACCTCACATTTGGTTTCTATTTTTTTAGGGAAGGTGGAGGATCTCATGGATGGTTGAAATATTTCCTCCTTAAAATCCTTAAGAGATATTTCCTCCCCAAAATCCTAAAGAGATATTTTCTCCCGAAATATCTTTCAGATCCCTTTTTAGTGGATTTGATGAGTGATACTCTCCATGGTGGTTAAGCCTCCAAATTCTATATAATGAGGGCTTTCCATAGAGAAAAGACATATAGAGGATTTTAGAGATAACAAACTTATGATCTCAAAAAATCAAATTGAGGTATCAAATCTATGGTCTTGGGAGAAAGATTTAGGATATCAAACCTATGATTTTGGGAGATTTGTGCAAGGGTTGGATGAGGAGGACTTGCAGAGGTTGTTGTGACTTCATCTATGGTTTGTAAGTATCTTTTTTGAGTTCTCATTAATGTATGCTTGGCCTATTCCCTTCTAATCTATGTATCTTCACATATGTTGTCTATTATATATGGATTTGATTAGACTAATATTATAGAGTAGAGTAGCATTTATTTGTCTTCTTGTTGTCCATTTCATTGCAGGTGTCGAACGGTGCCAAGGATCTCAGGGATCAAGCTCAAATTGGAGCAACGAGGACAAACACTGGAACAAGGTCCATCACATTTTCTTCCTTCTCCTTGTTTTTATGATTAGGTAATTAGATTCAAAGGGATATTATTGTCCAATGTTAGCAACCTTCTTTCTTGGTATAGGGTTCTAGAATCCAAGAGGAGATTCACTTGAAGGGGTAAAAAGACGTTAAGAAAAGTATAAATAAGGGAGGCTTACACAAGAGGCCACCAGAAGTTGTCACACCTAGCACCGGTAAATAAATGTGGTCACTTGACCTCAATCCAACATGTTCAAAAAAGGGGAAGGACCATGCACCCTCATGATATGAGGGCTATATTAACCCCAAGAGAAGGATCATAAACAAATTGTTTCCCCCTCTGCTAGTATTAATGGCTAGTAATCACATTATCGTGCATGTGGATACGGTGTTGAGAATGGAGATAAAGCAATGGCTTCAGTCTTATTATGCATTTGTTTCTTTTGTTGCTTGTTTTTATTTCCTTCACTCCTATCATGCTTTTGTTGCTTGCTTTTATTTCCTTCACTCATGTCATGCATTTGTTGTTTTTGTTTCTTTCTTTTATTTCCTTGTTGTCTAGTTAGACTCTATTTAGTTTTAGTTGGTTTTTGTTGCTAGGTTTTTCTGAGGCTAATGCTAAGATAAGAAAATATAAGATAATTTTATTAATGTTTAACTAATGACCACAAAAGTAGGTCAAAGGGACTATTCAGTACAATGATGTCAATACAATGTGGGAGTACCAAAAGGTTTCCTATAAAAGAAAAAATGCAGAAAGTAAACTGCAACAAGGTAAAGTAGTAGTGATCTAGATTTTATGAGCAGAACAAAATGACTATAGATTATTAACAGGTGCTTAACACAAAATAACGGAGATACAGTAAAATTGGTTTTCTATTCAATAACGAAATAAGCTGAAACTGTAAAATGCAGTGGAAACAAGCTTGCTAGAATGGTGGCAGCTTATTTCTGAGAAGAGATGTGACGGTTGCGCTCATTCGCAAGAAGATGATTACACTGAGGCTCTGAAGTCATTTTTACAACAAACAGGAATGCAAAAAACCCTAGACATCCAAAAACCTAACCCTAGAAGATGAAGCGCCAAAAGTCATGTGGGCCCTATTTGGGTAAGTTAGTACATCAACTTCTAGGGGTCGTAACTTTTGCATACGATCTTCGTTTTAGGTTCATGACAACCCGTTGGAAAGGTATCGTCGAGGAGATTTATTTTGGGGGCTCAATCATGCTCCGACTATCATTGAGAAGCTCAATCCCAAAAAACCTTCATTTAAGCCCTGAAAATGGCCCCGAAAGTTAAAACTGCTAAAAATAGTAAATTGACAGAAAATAGTTTTGAGCCGTGATCAAGCAAATAATACAAGCATAGTTTTCCTCTCTGTAGAAAGCTTGTTAAAAAATAAAATAGAAATCTGGGGATTGAACCCGAAGCCATGAGCATAGTTTTCCTCTCTATAGCAAGCTCGTTAAAAAATGAAACAAAGGTCTTGAGCATAGGTCTTGAGCATAGTTCTTTTCCTGTGTCAAGCTCGTTAAAAAATGAAATAGTCACCTATCCCATCAAGTCAAGTCTTTCTCTATATCTCATAGATTTCAAGTCAGGTCTTTCATTAGGTCTTGTATTTGAACCTTCATTTCATCCACCCTTATCCTTTTTCTCCATCTAGTAGAGAAATTGGTGACAAACTCAAAGTTGGTGAATGAAATGAAGCTTGGGGGGGCATGTCTCTAGCCTTTGATTATCATTCTGGAGTTAAGCTACTATCTTTCCAAGTTGGGTGCAAAGTAGCAACCATCCACGGGTATCCCTACCTTTGGAAATTATGTTGGGAATTTACAAGCATAGTTTAATTTTGTTTCAAGCTTGTGTCTTTGTTCTTTCTCATGCTCGTAAATACATGAGAATGTAACCGAGTATACTTTTATCACTTTTTTAGACTCGTAAAGGTTATACGAAAAAGGAACCCCCTGGAGTCACTTTAATCTCTTTTTAGACTCTCTAAACATGAAAAGATTGTCAAGTGATCTTTCTTCCTTTCACACTTGTTAAAAGGTTTGAAAGGGCATCTTTCGAGTGGCATTTTATCTCTTTTTCGGCCTCGCAAGAATAAAATTACGAAAAAGGACAACCCTGGAGTATCCTTTAAGTTTTTTTCAGACTCTCTAAACATGAAAACCCACTGAATTTTCCTTCTTTTGACTCGTTAAAATTACACATTGAAGGGCTCATATGGGAACGAACCCTTACTTCTTCCAATTCATTAAACAAAGGAAGAGGGACTTACTGAAGGTAAGTTATATCGAGCATGTGTTACACTCCTCGAGTTCGTTAAATTAAGAAGAGGTACTTATCTATCTGGGTGGGGGAAAAGTTGAAGGAAGTGGATCAAGATTTTTGAGAATCCTTTATGGCAGCTTTTGTCGCCCTTGAACATGGCACTTGTTTGTGTCTCGTCTTACAATTGGGTAATTTGTTTTTCTCCGAGTCATACCAATTTCATGTGTCACCATACTTTTCCGTCCAGTCGAAGAGTGCTCTTATTTCCATCACATTACATTTTGGTACTCGTTGAGTCAATGTTGCCAAGTCAGTTGTCATGCATCATCATGTTCAAGGGAAGTTTCACTTCAAACCATCTATCTACAGTATTACTAGTTTGCATTTCCTGTGTTAGTCCATACTCATTTGATTCACCATCTTACATCACTTTCCTATGTCAGTTTCATTTCGTTGATGGGGCATACATCACTTTCCTATGTCAGTTTCATTGCGTTGAGTTCCCCTATCATATGAGGAAATTTCTACTAAATTTGGCCCCGAGTAAGAAACTTTCCTTGGTGCAGGAGCTTCCCTGCTTTGATGAATCGATAAAGATGGATCATTTGTTGTCGAGTGCCCTTGATTTGTGTGTCCAAAATCTGATCACGGGATGCCTGTTGTATGCAGTCCGGGTTGAGCTCCGTTGGTGTTAGTTGTTCTGTGACTTATGAGGTGTCCAATAATGGTGGGAAATAAGGGTGAAGGAGATCCAAGTTGAACACTGGGTGCAGGCCAAGGAAAGGAGGAATGTTGAGCTCAAAATCATTATCCCCCATGGCCTTGGTGATAGTGTACGGCCTTGGTGATAATGGAGTGGGTGAAGCTTCTGATGGGGTCCTGTAAGGTGTTCTTTCTACAAGTGCAACCAAACTTTTTTCCCACCTGAAACTTATGTGGAACCCGATGTTGATCGTGGCGCTGCTTGTACTTGTCATTGGACTTTTGTAGGATATCCTGAACATGTTGGCGGATGTGTTGGATCCACTCAATGAACCAGGTGGATTTGTCAGCTTCAGTTGGAGCAGGAGATGATTCATTCGAGGTGACTGCAAGGGGAAGTGCAACATCTATGGGACCCAATGGTTGGAATCCCAACCCCACCTGAAAGGGGTTGTGGTTGGTTGAGCTATGCAGGGCTCAGTTGTAGCTATGTTATACATAGGGAGGGATCTCATCCCATGTGCGAGGGTGCTTTGAATTATACATGCGAAGGATATGCACAATCATTCAATTTACGACCTCGGTTTGGCCATCTGTCTGGGGGTGGAAGGTTGTGGATTTGGTGAGCTTCGTGTCCAGCAGTGACCAGAGGCTCGACTAGAATGTGTTGAGAAATTGACTGTCTCGATCTGAGATAATAGTTTGTGGAATTCCAAAATGTACCCAGACTCGTTCAAAGAAGAGCTTGGCAGTGGCCTCTGCTGTGATGCTCTTCTTACAGGCAACCAGAATCGCCATCTTAGAAAAGCGATCAACAACCACAAAAACATAGTCATTTCCCCGCTTGGTGGATGGGAGGCCCAACATGTAGTCCATTGAGATGGATTCCCATGGCATGTTAGGAGTAGGAAGAGGGGTGTATAGGCCCTATTTCTTAGTGGTCAGTTTGGAAATAGTGCAGGCAGTGCAGGACCTGATGTACTTGTTGACCTCCTATCGAAGTTTCGGCCAGTAGAAATGTTTCGCTAGCATCGTCACTGTCTTTTCAATGCTGAAGTGTCTTGCCACCCGACTGTAGTGGGATTCCTAGATTAGCTTCGCTTGCTCGCTTGATGGAACGCAAATATGGCCCAGACGACACAACAACCCATCCTGAAGATGGAAATTATCGACAACTGCATTTGCACCCAACATTTGGTAGGTGGTGGCGAAGTCTGGGTCTGTCTCATAGAGTTGGGGCCATCTAGAGGTCTCATGGCCACAAGAGGCTAGCACCGTGGTGATTTCCACGACTAGCGGTCCACTGAGGCAATCAACGACGCGATTGGTGCTTCAAGTTTTATACTTGATGTTGAGGTCGAATTTCTGCAAGTATGTGGACCACTTTTGATGATGATCATTCTGCAATTTTCCCTGTGTCTGCATGAACTGCAGTGGCTTATGATCAGTGTGGATGACTGTCTCCTTCACAAGAATGTAATTTCTCCACTAGCGGTAGGCTTACACAATGGAGTACATTTCTTTGTCGTAAGTAGGGTACTTACGGACAACATCTAATAATGTCTCACTATGATAGGCCATGGGGTGGTCGTGCTGAGTGAGAACGGTGCCCACAACATAGTCTGAAGCATCTGTCTCGATCTCAAAGGGTTGTTGCAGGTCTGGTAGTGAAAGTACTGGGGTTGAGCACAAGTTTTGCTTCAAATCATCAAACGCTTGTTGTTGGGACCAGCCCCACGCAAATTTTTCCTTACCACCACCCCTATTTATTTGGCTGAGGGCCCATGCAATATGGGAGAATCCCAACATGAACCTACGGTAGAAATTGGCAAGGCCCAAGAAGCTCTGAAGCTCAGTGTGTGTGGTTGGGGCTGGCCAGTCATGGATTACTTGGATCTTCGTTGGATCCACTTGTACGCCATGTTGATCAACGATGTATCCTAGGTAATGGACCTTGTCCATGCCGAAGGAGCATTTTTTCAAGTTGGCGTATAGCTTGTGCTGTCGTAGGGTGTGCAGAACTTGTTGAATATGCTGCAAGTGTTTGGCCCAAGTCTTGTTGTAAATGAGAATGTCATCCAGATACACCACTACAAAAGTATTGGTGAATGGTCGTAGGATATCGTCCATCATTCTCATGAAAATGGCTAGAGCATTTTTCAAACCAAAGGGCATGACCAACCATTCAAAAAATCCTTCCTTTGACTTGAAGGTTTTCTTCCATACATCTGTCTATTCTATCGGGACCTGGTGGTAGCCAAACTTTAGATCAATCTTACTAAAGTATTTGGCCCCCGTGAGTTGATCAAGGAGGTCATCGATTCAGGGAATCGAGTACCGGTTTCTGACTGTGATTTTATTCAGAGCTCGGTAACCAATGTAGAGTCGTCAGGTTCCATCTTTCTTCTGTACCAGCATGATTGGGCTCCCGCAAGGTGATGAGATGGGACGGATGTGCCCCTTGTGGAGCAGTTCTTGGATCTTTCTCTTGATCTCCTCATTCTCTAACAGAGAGCGGCGATAGACTAGCCCATTGGGCAGCGGTGCACCAGGGGTTAGATCGATGGGGTACTTTACCTGGTAGTGTAGAGGTACCTTGGTAGGTGAGGAGAAGATATATGAGTATTCTTCCACGACCTTATCTACTTGCTTCTGTTGTGTGGAGAGGTCAGTCACAAAAATCTTGGATGTGGCTGTGATCTTTCTCTTATTCCGAGAGAGAATCATGAACAAGACAAACTTCCCCATCTGAGAGATGACCTTCATGCATTGCTTAGCAGAGATCAAGGAAATAGCACTAGGTGGGACTGCCTCGGGTATCCTGTACAATTTCTTGTTCAAAGTAATGTAACACTACAAGGCCTAGACTCATATAAAACATGATGTTTCCATAAATAAGGTTGTCCCAAAAGAACATCACAAACTTCAAGAGGAGCAACATCACACAATACCTTGTCTTTGAAGGGATTGATGTCGTATGACAGTCGGCACTATTGGTTGATGCAGAGATCGCTTCCTTGGTGGATCCATTCAATGGTGTAGGTTTGTGGGTGTGGTGTTGTCTGAAGGGTTGGTCGCTTGATGACCTCTACTGAGATGAGTTTCTTTTGGCTATCGCTATCAACGATGAAGTGCATCGGGGTGCCTTTTACCCATATCTGTGAATGGAAGAGGCGCTCTCCTTCTTCTAGCTCATTTGGAGCTTGGTGGTATCAACAGTGGCACTAGGTTCTACGTCAATGATCCATCTTCCCCTTTTTGGTTCTGGCTCAGAGTCAGAATCCGCATCTGATTCAAAGGCTTTCACTTCGGCTACCAGTGACTGCTTTGAATAGTAGTCAACGGTGTTATGCCAAGGGCTCTTATGGAAGTCACACCACTTCCCAGTATCTTTCTTTGTCTTTCCATTGTCCTTCTTTGCTTGCGGCTTGGACTAGTTGTCCCGATACTGTCCATATTTTCTCTGTCCTTTGTTTTGTGGGTTTGGGACACCCTTTCCTGGCTTTTGTTGTGAGGGTTTCCCAAACCCAAATTGTCGCATCTTTTGTTTGAGCTTTTGCTTGATTTTATCGGCATATCGGTAGGCCGCGCCCAAGGATGAGATGTACAAAAATTACATTTTGGTATGGATGTATCTATGCAGAGCACCGCGATACTTGAGCACTAGATGTCTCTCTGAATCTTTGATACCCATCTTGGTGTGCAAGGTATGGAAAATATTTGTGAAATATGGCACTGCTTGGTCTCTTTCTTGCCGCAATGTGGTCCATTTGATATACAGGTCATCATAAGTTACGACAGTGTAGTATTGTTCTTTAATAACATATCTGAAGGATTCCCAGGTGGTTGTGACTATAAATAATGAGGGTTCATATGTTTTCTTTTGCTCACATAAAGTTTCCCACCAATCTTTGACATGGGGAACGACTTTGAGGAGCGCAAAAGTAATATTTTCTCTATTCGAAAAGTTATGGACAAAAAAATACCCTTCTAGTAGATTCAACCACTTGTCTACATCATTTTCGTCTATCTGACCTTCAAGTATAGGAATATCGAAGTTTAATTGTACCTTGAAGGGGGCGACGCCTCCGCTCGAAGAAGGTGTGTTGCCTGTTGGTATCCGTCGAAGGATTTGCGCGAAATTATCCATCATCTCATTCCTTTATTGCGTGAGGGCTTTGTCAATCAATAGTTTGAAAGGATCTCCTGTCTCGTCATATTTATTTTCTCCTACCATGAGAGGTCGCTTGGGCATGCGAGTGCTTTTGTCCTCAAGAGAAACAAGCTCAAGACCCAACTCTTTGTACTCTGACCTCATTGGGGACATGCATTAAGACGACAAGGAGAAAACCGCTATGATACCATTGATCTGGATTTTATGAGCAGAATGAAATGACTACAGATTATTAATAGTTGCTTAACATAAAATAATGGAGATATAGTAAAACTGGTTTTCTATTCAATAATGAAATAAGCTGAAACTGTAAAATGTAGCGGAAACAAGATTGTTGGAATGGTGGCGGCTTATCTATGAGAAGAGATGTGAATGTTGCACTCATTCACAATAAGATGATTACAATGAGGCTTTGAAGGAATTTTTACAATAAATAGGAATTCCAAAAACCCTAGACATCCAAAAACCTAACCCTAGGAGATGAAGTGCCAAAAGTCATGTGGGCCCTGTTTGGGTAAGTTAGTACATCAACTTCCTGGGGTCGTAACTTTTGCATACGATCTTCGTTTTAGGTGCATGATATCCCGTTGGAAAGGTATCGTCGAGGAGATCAATTTTGGGGGCTCAATAATGCCTTTGGATATCATTGAGAATATCTATCCCGAAAAACATTCATTTAGGCCCTCAAAATGGCCCCAAAAGTTAAAACTGCTAAAAATAGTAATTTGCCAAAATTGCCAAAAAATTGTTTTGAGCTAGTTGGAAAAGGTGGGTGGCCACCGATATCCACCTGGATCAAGTAGAGAGTGATATCAACTCTAAGGTATGAACAACCCTCGACCCTGAGCTCAGATACCTTCTCTGATGATGAAATGTAGCATAGGTGACGATCTAAGGACAAGAGGAGCCAGAAGAAGAAGAATAAAGGAAATGGGTATGTCCTGTAGTGGACCCATTTCTCCTACTATCCAAGGTCGACTAAATGATATTGATTATAGTAGGGTGTCCTAAGGGGGAGCTAGTAGGTTGTTTGGATCGTCCGTTGCGTTTTTGGCTAGTCGAGGTAGTGCACCAACGATGTCTGGGAGATCTCCTTTGTATCCTTGGAATGGATATGGTTTGTTCATGTCACTGAAATCTCATGGGACAAGGGAAAGTCTCACGAATATGCACCAATATGGAGTCTAGCGCTGCGTTGGTGTCGGTCTATCTCTTAGTGCCCCTTCCAACAGGTAGCACCATGAAGAAGGAAGTGATCCACTGAATAGGATCTAGTATCATAGAAGGCTAAAGAGTATGGGCCCAGAGGCTGAAGGCCTCCTATATGTACAATGCTAAGAACCATTGATCTGAATACCTAAATAATCCTGTGAGGGTATGATCCCCCCTAAATAAGAAATGAAATCGCCCCTTGATATCATAATAAATGGGGAAACGAAAGATGAAGTGCTCCTCGATCTTGACCTCCTAAAGATGACAAAGCTGATAGAGCATGTTTGGTCAATCGATCTGATTGACTGTCTCTACCCAAAGTCTATGAGAGACTACTATGAACTGTCTTAGAGGAATGCAAAGAGCATGTACCTAGTGGCGGAATGTAAAATTTGGTTGAGTGATGAGTCAATCCCTAAGCTTCAAGAAATTCTCATCATAGAAGGCCATCTTTGGACATAACCCACCAGGAGGGGTAACCCAAGTGATATGAATAAATATCCTATAAATGCCATTTATGATGATCTTGTTCAACACATGTCTGGTCGGTAGGAGATGGTCAGGTGCATCCAAGGAATACCAAATGGATGGAGGCAATCCACCTGAATTTCCATGGACTCTAAAAGATCTAAAACCTCTGCGACCCAACCATGAGCCTGACCCATTGGGCTAGAGAGGTAAATAGTATTCGAAGAGAAATATGCCAAGTATGGGTACTAGTCTCACCCCTTCACTAAATCAACTAAGCCTCGAATAAGATGTAGAAAAGAGACTACTCTGAACACTTTCTCAAGTCGGAAGGGTCAAGCCCCAAACTCTGAAAGGATGGTGTGATGAGGAACTATTTTGTTGTATCTAATTATGTGACAGAGGAGAAGGCTCTAGACTCTCTCAATCGAGGCCCAATCCACATCCAATAAGGAAGGCCCCCAAATATTTGAGCCATAGAGAACAATGGGTCAGATAAGGGAGTCCATGAGAGACATCTTGGATGAGATGTCCTGAAAATGGTGGTGGAAACATTGTCTTTCCAGAAGGGCTAAGGACCCATAGCCCTTAGCAATCTGAGGTTGTAGGGCCAGTCGCAACCTGAAACAGGGTCCTGAAAACTGTACTCTTGGGTACGTGCAGGCAATGGTGATCTCGATCTCCTCACCTCTGAAGAAGAAATGAATGTCCATGAACTTTTTAAACCCATTTAAGATCATAACCTTGGTTTTACCTAGGTTGATCGTAAACTATTGAAGGTCGCAAAAGAGAGATAAGGAATCCAATTTTCTTTGTAATCCCTCTAGAGATGAATCTAGGATGACCACATCATTAGAAAAAAGAAACATGGATATCATAACCCGGTGGAGGAGACATATGTCATTGTCATGGATATGCTCATTGAGAAATGCCTCTAGCTCATCAATATAAATCCCAAACAATATTGTGGGGGGCAGGAGCCAACCATGTCTAACTCCGATGGTACTCCTAATGAAATCTGACATCCTTTGAACTATGTGTGGAGACGGCCAAGAACCGACTCATAAAGGCACATGATGGAAGTCAGTGGGATATGGTAGATACCAATGTCTCTAAGCCTCTAGAACAAGGCTTCTCTCGGGATGGAGTCAAAATCCTTCCAAAAATCTAAGAAGCAACAATAGACTTTTGAAGAACGATGTCATGTGTTAAGAACCAAACATCAATATAGCATGGAAAAACCTCACGAAAAGTACTCAACGCCTTGAAACAGAGATAATTTCAGATAATAAGCCTCTTCGAGGGGGCAACCTCCTTTTACCCCACTTAAATGTTCAAGTACAAGATGA
>ML801029.1:134313-155516 GCA_009831015.1 Picea engelmannii
TCAAGTGCTATTTCTGTTGCTATTTCGTATATCATTTCTGTGTATTGTGAAGATTATGCTGGATATTTCACTGTTATTCTGTTATTTCTAGCATTTCGTTTCTGTTCTGCATATTTTATATATCTGGTATCTTGCATCATCATCACACTTCATAATGTTTTTTGAAGAAATATTCTGGACCTGCACAGAGTTTTAAGTACAAATCAACCTATAAAGAAGAACCCATTTATCTAACCTATAGGAAATGAATGTAAAACTAAGAAAAAGAATCTTTCAGACAATCAATGAGGTAGCCGAAGTATAATTCACCAATATCCAATATCTGGGAAAACAACATCGATTCTTATTCCTTAGCTACATGGAAGTATAATTCACCAATATCCAATATCTGGGAAAACAACATCGATTCTTATTCCTTTGCTACATGGGGGTCGAGAAGGAAGCATGGAAAATATATAGTTCACATTTTTATATAGAACACTGCAAATACAATGCTTAAATTTATTTGACAAAGAAAAACAAACTCATCAATTGACCCTTCAAAGTCAAATTTAAGGGTTGACCACATTAGAAACACTTCTAAGATGTCCTAATTGAGAAACACATTTAGGAAAACATGCTTCCTCCAAATCCAACAACAACAACATGTATTATGTCTATCTTTTTTCTTACAACATATGTACCCAAAGGAAATCAGAAGAAGGACATCCTAAAGGAATGATCCCTGTAGACATTCAACTCTTTTCACTTCTATCTGTCTTTTTTCTCACATCACAGTACCCAAAGGAAATCAAAATGAAATCCTAAAGGAATGATCACTTTAGAAGTTCAACTCTTGATTCATCTCACTCCTAAAATGATTACAAGTTTTCAAAAAGGTTATGAAGAAAACATGGATTCAAGACAACAACTAGATTATTTCAAACAATATTCCTCTTATAATGTAAAGACATAATAGTAGATAATCTTGAAAATGCATGGAGATATATTGCAAATTTTCCAGGTTAAAGGTGACTAGTGCTACCAATCAAGAAACTTTTGCACTTTTCTACCAAATCTAAGAATACCCTTTAAAAGGGTACTATATACTTACCCCATATTCACAAATTGCAAGTCTTCAACACTACAAATTCATAACGATATCTCCCCTTTCAGAGTAGCGACAAGAGGTAGCTCCGAAATGGATATGGTGGATGCAAAGGCAACGCAAGTGCCCCTAGTGAGTGAAGTTTCTGAAGGTATGCTCTCTCCCCCTCCCTCCCACTGCCCCGCTCTTTTAAATGTTTTTTCTGCTACTCCTTCCCCTGCCCCCTTCCCTCTTGTTCCCACCTCCCAAGGTTTCTAAAATCCTGAGGTTCCCGACCCCCATAGGTTCCTTTCCTTCTCGAGAGGAACTTGGTGAGTCATAAGTGGCTTATACGGAAGGAGAAGTTCTAAGAAAGAATTATCCTCCAATTTCGTATTTTGAGGTGCCTCCCCCTAAGAAAAGCTACGCCCTGCATCCGAGGGGCAGAAAAAAGGAGCTTTCCCCTTCCAAAGAGAGATTTCCCCTGACCCTCCTCAATCAAATCTAGAGGGCCAAAAATACCCCCTTCTCAAGGCTCAAGAAAAGGCGGTTTTGGAAATAAAAAAGGTAAGCATTCATCTATTATCGTAGCCCTTAGAGCGAGGAATGCCCTGAAAATGCCCCAATTATAATCATCCTCTCCTTTAATCCAAGAGGGGTGGGGATCACCCGTTAAAAAATTTCCCTCAAGAGGCTTCTTCTCATCCTCAATCCTAATGTGGTTTTAATCCGAGGAACCCTGGCTCAAAAATTGGTCGTTTAGTACAATTGATGTTGTTGGTCAGTTAGGGGGGGGTTAATCACAAGTTGAAGTCATGCTTGCCAAGATTTGTCTTCTTCCTCCTACTGCTTGGGAATCTACACTAAACTGGAAATCAAGGATTTACATTTTTCCTTTTCTATCATTAATGTTTATGGTCCTTATCTTGACAAAATCCCCTTCTAGTAGGATTTGGCAAATGCAGTGCTCTAGGTGACTCCCTTTACATTGGTAGGGGGTGATTTTAATTTCATTCTCTCGCTCAAGGAAGTTTGGGGTGAGAACCCAAGGGTGGACTCACAAAGTGGTTTTTTCTTATCTTTTATGGAAAAGCATCATTTGGTGTATATTGAACCAGTTAAATTGATGCCCACATGGCACAATTTTAGAACAGATAAGGAGGCAATTGAAAAAAGGTTGTACTGTTTCATGGAAATTGAATCTTTCATGTCATTCTATCTCCCCATGAACTAAACGGTGTGTGAAGGGGGGTATTTTCGAGCTCCTCATGAACTAAATGGTGTGTGAGGGGGGGTATTTTCGACCACAGACCCATTATCTTCCGAATGAAGACCAGTATTGAATCCCCTTAAGCTCCGCTCAAATTCAGCCCTGTATGGTTGGAAGAAGAGGAATTTATTTCCTTGGTCAAGGAGACATGGAAGCATTTGGACTCCTCTTCTATTACCTCCTCAATGAGCCAGCTCATAAAGAACATCGTCGAGGTTAAAAGGGCCATTAAGATATGGATAAAAGTCCACAAAGCCCAAACACTTAGGTAGGTAAAGAAGATAGAGGAAAAATTAGCGACCCTATATCTAAAGCTGGATGATGGTCCTCTGACCAGCTCTCAGTGCTTTAAATTAAAGGAATTGGAGTCAATCTGTCACTCTTTTCTTGATAATAAAGAACCATCTTTGAGGTTAAAGGTTGGAGACAATACTTCTAAGTTCTTCCACCATTATGCAAATCTTTGGAAAAACCTCAACACGATAATGGAAATAAAACCCGAAGATATTTTGACTCCCTCTTTCAAGCCCCGATTGGTAGTCCTATATAGGAAATTTTGCGAGTAGTTTCCAAATTCCAAGAAGAAATTCCAGAAGATATGAATAAATCTTTAGAATAATAAGTAACGAAGGCAGAGGTATTAGCTGCCCTTTCTTCCATGCAACAAGGCAAAAGCACAGGTCCAAATGGGTTCATGTTGGAATTCTTTCAAGGATTCTACGACCTAGTAAAGGAACACCTTCTTATGATAGTCAAAGAATCACAAAGGTCTGGGAAGGTACTAGGGTCTTTCAATGCCACTTTCATTTTCTTAATACCAAAAAGCAGGACAAAGTGTCCTTAGAGGACTATCGTCCAATTTCTTGTTGTAATGCGGTGCATAAAATCATAGCAAAGGTGTTAGCAAGATGATTGAAGCCTATCTTGAGTGAGATTATGTTGAAGAAGCAATTTGGCTTTCTACAATGTAGACAAATTAATGATGTTGTCATAGGAGCTCAGGAAGTTTTTCATTCTACTAAACGATCAAAACAAAAGGTCGCCACTCTAAAGCTAAACCTATCAAAAGCATACAAGAGAGTCGACTGGACCTTCTTGTGACTATTCCTCTTTCAGTGGTTAATTGGATAATGCGTTGCATACAATCAGAGTCTTTCATGATCTTAATAAAATGGAGCCCCTTCAAGGTTATTCAAAGCTTCGAGGGGTCTAAGGCAAGGATGCCTATGTCTTCCTTTCTATTCCTCATCATAGCAGAGGCCCTGAGCAAAGTGATTACAGAAGCAAAGGAAGAAAGATCAATTAGGGGGCTAAAGGTATCGAACAAGGAAATGATCACACATCTTTTATTTGTGGATGATGTCTTAAACTATACCAAAGGCTCCTTAAGGGACATTTCAATGTTGAAAGGTGCACTTGATTAATTTTTCTCTACCACAGGCATGGAAGTTAATTTCAACAAATCATGCATAATCCCCCACCAGTGCTTGACAACAGAGAAGAGGTAGATTGGCAATATTTTTTCGATTCCTATGTGAAATTTGGATAAGGATTTAAATATCTAGGGTTCCATATCAATCTAGATAACTATAGGTTTATTTGGGTATGGCTAGTCAAAATGGTCGAAGCTCGAGTATCAGTGTGGGTAAATAGACTTTTGTCCAGCGTAAGACGCCCAGTCCTGCTTAAGTCAATACTGAAAAGTATTCCTATCTTCTGGACATCCATCGCAACAATTCCAAAAGGAATCCTCACTAAGATACAAAAATTCAGTTTCTAATAGACTCACAAAAATCGAGAGGGATCCCTTTGGCAAAATGGTCTGCCATAGCAATGCGCAAGGATCTTGGCAGATGGGGGATTAAGAACATCTATTTCTTTGCGCAAGCGCTAGCAGGAAGAAACCTAACCTATGGAGATTAACTGAAGGAGACTCCCTATGGGACAGAGTTCTTCAATCGAAGTGCTTTCCGGATTTATCTACAGAAGAATGGTTTAGACAACCCTTAAAATATGCCAAGGGATCCATAGTCTGGAAAGCCCTGGTCTCGACCTTTCGACTGGTTGGCAACTGGACTATTTGGAAAATTAGCAAGAGAAGGTAACAGTTTTCATCTTTCGAATCTTCTCATCTAGGCTCTAAGATCGCAAAATATATACACTCTCAGCTATGAAAAATCCAAATACCCTCAATCAAGAGGCAGAGAGGGGTGGAAATTAGTAAGTTCCTTGGGTTTGGTTGGAGCTAAAGCTGAAGAATGGAGCCAATTTATTGATCTTATGGTTGCCAATTTCATTTTGCTCATGGAGGAAGATCCAAATACCCTATGCTGGTCTAAAAACCCAAATCGAGGGATTTCACAACAAAAATGGGATACAAAGTTTAGGTCGAATCTCATTTCGAAAGGAGACAAAAAATGGTGGTGGAGCCTAATATGGAAGATTAGTGCTCCATTAAAGTGAAAAATAACATTGTGGTTGGCTCGGAACAACAAATTGTTAACTTGGGATAACATATTAAAACGAAAATGGAATGGTCCCAACAGATGCCCTTTATGCAAGTCCCATGAAGAATCTATCTCACACATTTTTATTGATTATGTTTATGAAATTCAGGGAATGAAGATAGTTCAGGAAAAGATTATTCCGAAGTCATCCTAGAACAAACCCAAACTGTAGGACTATCTTAACAATTGGATGAAAGACAAAGAAGTCCAAAATTTAGCAGGGATTCCAAGCATTATGGTTAATAATATGTGGTGGGATCGTAACTCCAACACCTTCAAGGACAAGGATATCCCACTTGAAATATCAAGTGGCATCACATCACATTAAATCTTGCCAAATAATTTAAGATCGAGCTAAAGACCAAGAATCCAAGGAACCCATCCACGCCCACGCTTGATTATGAAATACCTTGGGGTTATTTTAATGGGGCATGTCAAGGACACCCCCCTGTCTATGGAGTGGGAGTGGTCATGTTCCTGAATCACAAACACTACATGCATATCAGATACACCCTAGGTGCAGGGACAAACAATAGGGTCGAGTTCATATCATTATGTACGCTGTTGGAAGCAACAATAGAAAAGGACGTCAAGGAATTACAAGTCATGGGCAACTAAAAACAAGTAATTGATTGGGCACAATAGAAGGCTACAATGTCATATGTCGGCTTGCTCCTCTAGTCCGCGAAATTAAATTGGCATATCAATCTTTCGAATGGCTATCCTTCAGTCATATCTTGCGAGAGTTAAATGGGAAAGATGATGAACCTTCTAAGGAAGCCCTGTATCTGCCTCCAGGGGCTTTTGGTCTTTATGAATTCATAGATGGAGAAGAGATCAAGGCCATACAATTATGCTTTTAGAAAAAATCTGTGATGCAGCATAGATAGATAGGAGATAAAATATGGACTAGTAAGGTCAAAGTGAGTAAAAGACAGAACCTTTTTTATGTAAAAAGAGGACAAAAAGAAGCTTTTTGATTAGTAGTTAGCAGTTTTTTTAGAATTTTTGGATGTATTAGAGGTCATTGAAAGGGACTAGAACATGTATATTCACCCCCCATGAATATAAGAGGTTTTTTTTCTTCTAGAAAAAAAAATTGGAAATCTCAATTACCGTCCTTTACCCATATTGTCTCTAAATTTAAACAAACATACATGATATAATTATGAAGCAGCAAATGAATTAAATTAAAATAGCATGCAACCATAAAATTATGTAGCAGAAAACAAGTAAATTCTCCCATACATACCTCCATATTTCCCCACCATACCTGTGGAATTTGCATCACTCATGAACTGAAAATAATTGTTGTTAAGATCTACCTTAATTTTCCCACCCAATTGAACCCAAAACAAAAACTACTCACAAATATAAGAAAAATAGATGAAAAAAAAATTCTAAACCGCAAAATTAGCATGGCCATGCTCACTAAAGAAAAAAAATAACACCCATGGCAATAGAAAAACAACAATGGAAACGATAGAAAAAGAGAACATAAAAAAAAAAAAAAAAAACAAACAAAGAGAAATAACAAACACAAACTCCACTCTGTAACCCCAGAAAGCATCCATGGCCAACCAAGGTCACCCTACACACCAAAAAATAAATAAGTATTAAATAGAGACCAAAAAATCTAATCATAAATATTAAATATGAAATAGAGACTAAAATATTTGATGAAAAATCTTAAACAAGGACCATAAATCTTATGAGTAATCTTATGCAAAGCAAAAAAATCATAAATCATAGGAGAGAGTAAAACCATTATATTTGAAATGAGGGCGATTCCGTAGCAAATCATACATGGAATTTGCACCATAAGAGAACTCAGGTTTACCTCTGCCTCTGCAGAATATACTACAATCTCTCACATAGAAATCAATAGTTTTTATTAGTGAACCACCACATTGTTTTCCATTCATTGTATTGCACCCAATAAATAAATGAAAAATAATGTACAATGCTTTAATAAGCATACATGGAACCATAAATCATCCACTTTAGCTTTCACCTTCACCCACTGCACTTGTGGAATCTACATCAGCCTTATATCCAAAAAATATGGGTTGTTAGAACAAACCTTAATTTCCCACTGAGCCCAACAAAAACCAAAGCATAAAACATTAAATAGACACCAAAAACATTCATGGGAAATCTTAAAAAGGCACCAAAAATCTCAAGAGATATATTAAACAAATACTAAAATATATTATGAGAAACCTTAAGCAAAGGCCAAAAATCTTATCTAAAATTAAATACATCTTATGGAAAGACCAAAATTCGCAAATCCTAAATAGAAAATGAGAGAGAAGAAGCATTCTATTTAAAAAGAGTATGACTTCATCACAGAGCATACATGGGTTTTGCACCAAAAGAGAACTCACCATTTGCCTTTATGTTTACTCACTCGCCCACATCTCTCTCACACAAAGACATTTCACAGGTTTCTTCAGCAGCCCTACACCTTCCTTTATCTGCACTACATTGCCTTGAAATTTAAACAAGCACATGATATAATGATGCAACAACAAATGAGTAAATTTCAACTAGCATGAAATCATGCATACCTCTTATTGGTTAGCCTTCTCCTTACCCATTGTACCTGTGAAAACTACATCATTCCTAAACCCATAATATAGTTCGTTATTGAGAAATGTAGAACTCACCCTCCACCTTTGTACCTGTACTTTGTTACATTGTCACATGTCTCTACCAGAAAAGGATATTTCAACAATGACATCGATGCTTTTCCACCTTTCTTTACCCCCATTATCCTCATCTTTCCTTTACCTACATTGCATTGCACTAATAATATAAGATATCTCTAATTTAAATGAACACACATGGACCATACCCCCCTTACCTTACCACCCCCCTAAACCCAACAACAATAAAAACAAGAAAATCTTAAATAGAGATTGAAAAATCTTATGAGAAATATTAAAAAAGCACTAAAATATATTATAAAAAATATTAAATAGAGAACAATAATCATATGTAGAAGTACATCATATGCAGAGACCAAAAAGCATAAACCTTGTATAGGTAAGAAGAGAGGAGAACCATTGTATTTAAATGAGGAAGATTCCATAGATGAACATACATGGACCTTGCACAAGAGCATAACTCATCTTCTACCTTTACATCTTCTTTATAGATCCACATGTCTCTCACACAAAGTTATCCAATGGTTTCATTAACACTCCTTCATATTCCTATACCTGCATTCACTCGAAAGTTAAACAAAAACACATGATATAATTATGACGTAGCGAATAAGTTAAATTAAAAATGCATGAAACCATAAAATTATGTTGCAACAAACAAATAAATTCCCCCATACATACCTCCTTTGTCTTGCCCACTACACCTGTGGAATCTACAACATCCCTAAACCCACAATATGGGCCATTAGGGATTTCCTTATTTTCCTCACCCATGGTACAAAAAAAAACTACGAACAACAATAAGAGAAAAAGAAAAGGAAAGAAAAAAAACAAAATACCAAACCACAAATTAGCATAGCCATGCTCACAAAATACAAAAAATTAACAATTGTAGCCATAAAAAAAAGAGAAAAAAAAAAAAACCCATAGAAATAGATACAAGCAATAAAAAAAAGAAACCAAAATAAACAAAAAGAAAGAAACAATAAAATGACACTCTTCAATCCCAAAAACCATCCATGGCCTAGCAAGGATACCCTGCATACCAAAAATTAGAGAAGTATTAAATAGAGACCAAAAATATTATGAAAAATATTAAATACACATGAAATATCTTATTAGAAATATTAAGTACACACCAAATATCTTATGAGAAATATGAAAGAGAACAAAATATCTTATGAGGAATCTTAAAGAAAGACTAAAAATCTTACGGCTAATATTATACACAAGTAAGTGCATCTAATGCAAACACCAAAGATCATAAATCCTACATAGATGGAGGGAGAAGAATCATTGTATTTGAAATGAAGAGGATTTCATAGCAGAACACATGGATTTTGCACCAAAAGAAAACTCACCTTGCACCAAAAGAAAACTCACCTCTACCTCTACAGTCTCCTATAGTACTCACACTCTACCTCCACCTCTATCATTACACTCTGGTACAATGCCCCCACATCTAAAGATATTTAAACATTGTCACTTGTTCTCCATCTTATTTTACCTACATTACATTGTATTAAATAAATAAAATAAATGACAAATAATATAATATGCCTCTAATTTAAAAAATTATGCATGGAACCAAACATATGTCCTGCTTAACTTGCACCTTCACTTATTTCATGCTCTACCTCCACCTCTATCACTACACTACTACAATGCCCCCACATCTTTCACACACAAGAGTTGAATATTTCAACAGTGTCACTTGTGCTCCTCCATCTTATTTTACTTACACTGCATTGCATTAAATAAATAAATATGAGACAAATAATAATATAATATGTTTGCATTAAATAAATAAATAAGAGACAAATAATATAATATGCGTGCATTAAATAAATAAATAAGAGACAAATAATATAATATGCACGGAACCATACACATGTCCTTAACTTGCACCTTCATGCATTGCATTGTGAAGTGTCACTTGTGCTCCTCAATCTTATTTTACCTTCATGCATTACATTGTGAAGTCACTTATGCTCCTCCATCTTATTTTACCTGCACTGCATTGCATTAAATAAATAAATAAGAGACAAATAATATAATATGCTTGCATTGTGTAAATAATATAATATGCTTGCATTAAATAAATAAATAAGAGACAAATAATATAATATGCACGGAACCATACATATGTCCTTAACTTGTGCCTTCATGCATTGCATTGTGAAATCTGCATCATCACTAAACCCACAATCAAAGCTATTAGGACCCACCTTAATTTACACACCCACTAAACCCAATAAAAAGCAAAGTAGAAAATACTAAATAAAGACAATAAAATCTTATGAAAAATCTTAAAAAGACACGAAAAATCTTATTAGAAATATTAAACAAACATTGAAATATATTGTGAGAAATCATAATCTTATGCAAAGAACAAAAATCATAATCCCTAAATAAGGAGGAAGGAGAACCATCATATGAAACAAGGATAAATTCATAACACAACCAAAGACAATTCACCCTCCACCCTCTACCTCAACATCTCCTACATTGCCCTCATCCCTCTCTCACATAGATATTTTAGTAGTTTCATTTGAGCTACTCCACCTTTTCTCCTCCATTTTCCTTTAACTCCAATGCACTCGATATATAAATAAATCAAAAATAATATAAAATGCATCAAATTTAAACAAACACACATGGAACCATGCATACCTCATCATCCTCCTAAGTTGACTGCAACTATGGAATTTGTACCAGCCCACCAGTCCTATAGAATAGGCACCAGCCCACTAGTCCTACGACCTGTCTTCATTTCCCCACCTACTAAACCAAACAAAAACCAAATCAAAAAATATTAAATAAAAACCATAAAATGCTATGATAAATATTAAACTAAAACTAAAAGGTATTATGAGAAATCTTAAATAGAAACTAAAAATCTTCCAAGCAATCTTATGCATAAGTGCGTGCATCTTATTTAGAGACCAAAAATAATAAACTTTCAATAGGTAAAAAGAGACGAAAACCATTGTATTTAAAACAAGGAGAATTTTCATAAAAAAGTTTGCATAGGTCTTACATGGGAAGGTAACTCACCACCTGCCTCTGTTTCTACTATATTGACCCACATCAATAATCAATAATTTCATAATGTTTTGCTAACTTACTTTACCTGCATTAATTCTAAATTTAAACAAACACATGTGATATAATTGCAAGGCAACAAATGAGTTAAATTAAAATTGTATGTGATATAATTGCAAGGCAACAACGAATTAAAATTGTATGAAACTACTATAGTGACCCACATCAATAATCAATAATTTCATAATGTTCCACTAACTTACTTTACCTGCATTAATTCTAAATTTAAACAAACACATGATATAATTGCAAGGCAACAAATGAGTTAAATTAAAATTGTATGAAACTATATAATTATATAGCAAGAAACAAGTAAAATCCCCCATACCTGTGGAATCTAAATTAGTATTAGACTCTAAATATGAGTTGTTATGACTTGAATTAATTTCTCTCACACAAAGATATTCTATAAATTCATTAGCAATCCTCCACCTTTGAACCTACATTGAAACTTAATTTAGACAAGCATAAATGATATAAGTATGAAGCAACAAATCAGTTAAATTTAAACAACATGGAACCATCTAATTATGTAGTTAAATTTAAACAACATGGAACCATATAATTATGTAGTAGAAAGAGCAAATTCCCCTATACATACCTTCTTCACCTTTGCCCACCACACATGTGGAATCTGCAACAGCCCTAAACTCCATATGGGTTGTTAGGGCCTGCCTTAATTTTCCCACCCACTAAACTCCCCCACTCAAAAAAGAAAAACCATGAACAAAAGAAAGAAAAATAAACGAGATGACACATAAGGAAAACAAAATACCGAACATAAATTAGCATGGCCATGCTCACAAATACAAAAAAAATTAAGAGCCATAGCAATAAAAAACGAAAAAAAACAACAGCAATAACAAACGATCCAACCAACAATATAAAAAACAACAAAAATTACATAAGGAAAACAAACAGAAAAAACACGAACTGTACATTGCAACCCCAAAAAGCGTCCACAACTAGCCAAGGACACCCTGCACACCAAGAAATAAAGAAGTATCAAGTAGAAACCAAAAATTACAATCATAAATATTAAATACACAAAATATTGTGAATAATATGAAACAGAGACCAAAATATCTTATGATAAATATTAAATAAAGATAAAAAATCTTATAAGTAATTTTATGCACTAGAATGTATATTTTATCAAATAACAAAAATCATAAACCCTAAATACGTAAGTTGGGAGGAAAAGTACTCTAGTTGAAATGAGTAGGATTTTATAAGAGTTGTCAAACACGGACCAAAAATATTTTGAACAAGTATATCTTATGCAAAGACCAAACATTGTAAACCTTAAATAGGTAAGGAGGGAGGAAAACAATTGTATTTGATATAAGGAGGATTACATGGATTTTGCATCAAAAAATGACTAACCCTTTGCCCCTCAAATAAAGATTCTCCAACTTCCTTCGCCTACATTGCCTTTAAATTTTAAAAACACACATTATATCATTATGTAGCAAAATATGGGAGATGAAAGCACTAGGTTTTTACATTTATGAGATCTACGACAAGGTATCCTAGGGATCGAAGGGCAATAGATGTGGAGGAAGAACTTTTTGACTTCTTCGAAAATGCATTAGAAGGTATTGCAATATTTTCCATGGGCTTGGATATATCTCCATCTTTAGGTTTGGCGAACGTCATGAGCCCAAGGAGGCATGGACACCTTGGGAAACCCTAGGAAGCCTTGCCAAAATTATACTCTTATTTGCATAGGCAAAAGGACATACAAAAGATATAACACTAACGTTGAGGACATATCTCCCATGTTGTCACTCAAGTCGTAGGTTATTGAATTGAAGGATAAATATTTAAACAAGATTGACCAGATTCCTCTTAAGGACATAATAACCCAAGCATCTCCATCTATAGTTGAGTAAGTTCATGCGTGGGATGGGGAAGGTTTAGGGTTACCTGAAGACTTTATTTTCCTTAGATCTGTAAATTGCTTCAGCAAATCCTTGGACAATAGCTCAAGTGAGGCTTTGGTATGGAAATGCAAGATATTAAGAAGGAGTGCCATGCAAGCTATGTGAACTCTAACAAGCACAATAGAATATGTGTAAGGAAAAAATCTCAACAAATAAGATTGATTTTGGGAGAGGATATTCAAATGCATGAAGTAGTTGGGATGGCAACACATGCATTAACAAGGCGATTCTTTGGACGCTATGCGTCGAAGAAATATTTGCAGGAGTGGTGATAGAGGTATGACATCCCTTGCTAAGTTATGTGCCAATTTTTCATCTCTTGGTGTCTCAATGGCTTGCATTCATTTTTAGGTCAAACTCAAATGCTTTGAAGGTTCTACAATTGCACTAGCCTTAGGGTCACACACCATTGTCTTTGAAGAGATGGAGCAAGTACTTTGATCGAAGTACTTTGATCTATGAAGGGAAATGATTCCATTACAATTGGTGTGAGTCTAACTCCTTAGACTGCCACTGGATTTTTGGTCAATCAATGTCTTTAAGGCAATTAATTATAGCATTGGTCAATTCCAGGAAGTGGAATTGACCACAAAACCAATACATGCACTATTGCCCACATCTTGGTCACAGTGAGAGAAAGGTGGCTCCAACACCATTTGACTAAAGAAATGTTCTTGAGGCTAGGATGAAGCAACATAAGAGCCATGCCAAATCTGGCAAGCGTAGTAGGTGTGTCAAAAAAAAATATCAACAAACAATATTGGTTTATGGAGAGGATATTCAGATGCATGAAGTAGTGAGGATGGAAATGCGAGCATTGACAAGGCAATTCTTTGGATGCTTAGTGTCAAAGAAAGCATTGCAAGAGTGGATGATAGAGATATGGCAACCCTTGCTAGGTTATGTGCCAATTTTTCATATCTTGGTGTGTGGATGGCTTACATCCATTTTTAGGTCAAAATCATAAGCTTTGAAGGTTATGGAATTGCACTAGCTTTGGGGGCACATGCCATTGTCTATGAAGAGATGGAGCATGTACTTAGGGGAGAAGATGCCATTACAATATGTGTGGGTGAAACTCCCTAGATTTCCATTGGATTTTTAGTCAATGAATGGCTTTTAAAGAAATTGATAATAGCATTGGTCAATTCTCGAATGTGGATAACAACTACCAAAAAACCAATGCATGCACCATTGCCCACATCTTGGTCACAATGGATCTAAGGGACGATATAGCGAAGCAATTAATTATGGAAAACCAAGACATGCAACATTGGCAGGTATTATACTATGTAAGAATCCCATTTAAATACATTAGATGTCATGCCTATGGTTATCTATCCAACTAATGTGCACTAAAATTTTTAAAGATCGGGTGGGTTCAAAAAAACTAGGAATTCCTAAACACGGAGAAGGGGAAGGCACATAAATGGGCCTAGGAAAGATTGAACACAATGGAAGGGTGTGTTGCCACTTCAAGGGTAACAATCCTAGAGCCACCCAATTAGTCGATGTGGCATGTTCCGGCTCACATGAAATAAATTGAACGTGCCATTAAGATGCATATTCTCTCTTTATTCTCCCTCGATTACATGACTCGGCTTCCATCACATGACTACCTTATCCATGGTATATTGATTCTATCCAACCACACACCTCAATTGACAGATGCAGTATACTTTCATTACACATGGTTACACTCTCATTGTATGGGTTTTCTACTTAGACATGGTGTTATAATTTATATGCTCATTGTGAATGCGGTAACGCTAAAGTATGATCTACTAATACTTCATAACACTAATGATTTTACTTTTTTCCTCTTAGTACTATGGGAGACATAAATATCTTTAAATAAGTTTCTTCAAAACCTCAATTTAATAGTATTACTAGTAATCTGGTTGAGTTAATGTACTTCATCTCCCAATCATACTAAGATTTTCAATTTATCCTTCTCATGAGCATATCTGAGACAACAATGGATGCCTTGTCCACCAGGTTTTGATGTCCATCCTTCTCTTTGTTGATAACTTGGTCCTCCTAGCCTCATCTCCAAAGGGGTTATAGAGACAATTGGATGCCTTAGCTCTCTTCTGCGACCTTCGGCAGTTGATGATCAACCTAGGTAAAACCAAGGTTATGATCTTCAACAAGTTGAAGAAGACCTACATGCTCACAGCCATCTGGGTCTTCTGCTGCACTCATCGTCTTTAGTCACAGGCTGACAGGACTAAAGCTCTGATACCACTAAAATATCCCTAATCCAATTGATCTAGATATCTATTGTTGATCTAGTATTCTGTCTCACAGACCTGATACTCTGGGGGTTTCTGGAAGCGTTTTATCTTCAGATCTGATACTTTGGCGATTTTTGGATGCGTTTTAGTTATGTGCTTGAGATGTTTTGTGATTGTCGCATGTGCATGTTATACATTATGGATTAAATAGTATATACATGATGCATGCAGAAATAAGGAACAACAACCGCCCAATAATATGTATTATGAGATTTAAGCAGGGAAATACAATGAAATACTCTAAATATAGAAAAAATTCATGAATTAGATCTCATAGATCGTCACTGAAATACAAGAAAATAACATAAAATACATGTGACCAGAAGATGAAGGCAGATCTCATGCATGCACGGATAGATCGGCAAAATCGACAGTTCGGTGAAGCACGATAACCGCTACAAACTGGAAAACTCGTCCGGAAGGTTGTAACCATCGGAATGAGCTGAAAACTACTCAACAGAAGTGCACTGGACTCTAGACCGATCCTGGTGACTATCAAATGGAAGATTTGTTCTCTGGGGCCCCATATCTCACCCCCTGGGGGTCTGCACACCTCCTGGACTCTCTGTGTGCGCCCAAATGATTCCCCCAATAAAATCGGTTGTTATATGACTCAAAATGATCGCCCTGACTAATGTTGAATTGGGTCAGAGGGGTTTCCTCGGATCTGATCTGATACTCTGTTTATAACCCCAATTGTCCTTCCATAAGAGTTGTGCCCTGGATGGCTGAATGTTGCACCCAAAAAGATTCCACCGTCAGAATCTGATGGGAGGTGGCTCAATATATGCACCATGGCTGGATCTCAACTAGGTTGGAAGGGATCTGCAATACGAGCTCTGGTCTCGTGCAACTACACAAACTGTCCCTCTGAATTATGCCCTCACTGGTTGAGTTGCGCAACACTGCAAACTGGATACTCCTGAATCGCACGGTGAAATACATGGATAGTATATTTGATGGGATAGGGTGTGTCTCTCAACACCAAAATCGATCAATGGCAGTGGTTTCCTCCAGAAATCCACAAAACAGTAGAAGTCGAATCTCCTCCTCTGGGAACTCTCTTAACATCAAATCATAACATAACATAATGAGGAATTAGGTCGAATTCCTCCCTTTATATTCTTCTTGATCTAATTCACCATTGACCTCACTTAAGCTAGGCTCTTTTCCTCCTAAGCTGAGTAATTAATTAATTAAGTCCCCCCTTAACACCTTTTTGTTCTATTCCTCCGTTGACTTAGGCTTAAGTGACTTTTCCTATGTTTTTTGGCTTAATTCATCGTTTAGCCATCAATTCTCCCGTCTTTCTCCTCACATTCCCTGTTTGTGCCTAACTATAGTCTACGGGAACAAATAGACTACTAAGTCACTCCCTGTTGGCCTACTCTTGGGAATGGGACATTACAAGGGGATGATTTGAATTTCACTCTCTCACAGAAATTTGCGGTGAGCACCTAAGGGTGGACTCACAAAGTGGTTTATTCTTATCTTTTATGGAAAAGCATCATCTGGTGGATATTGAACCAGTTAAACTGGTGCCCACATGGCACAATTTTAGAATCGATAAGGAGGCAGTTGCGAAAAGGTTTGACCATTTCATGGCCACTGAAGCTTTCAAGGCAACCGAGCTCCTCATGAACTAAATGGTGTGTGAGGGGGGTCTTTTCAATCACAGACCCATTATCTTCTGAATAAATATCAATATTGAATCCCCTTCAGCGCCGCTCAAATTCAGTCCCCTATGGTTGGAAGAAGAGGAATTTATTTCCCTAGTCAAGGAGAGATGGAAGCATTTGGACTCCTCTTTTATTGCCTCCTTAATGAGCCAGTTCACAAATAACCTCGCCGGGGTTAAAATTTCCATTAAGAAATGGTTAAAAGTCAACAAAGACCGAACACTTAGGCAGTTAAGGACACAGAGGAAAAACTGGCAGCCCTATATATAAAGTCGGATGATGGCCCTCTAACCAGCTCTTAGCTCTTTGAATTAATGAAATTGGAGTCAGTCTATCACTCTTTTCTTGATAAGGAAGAAAAATATTTGAGATTAGAGGTTGGAGACAACAATTCTAAGTTCTTCCACCATTATGTGAATCTACAAAAAAATATGAACACAATATGGGAAATAAAAACCGAAGATATTTTCACTCCCTCTTTCAAGCCCCTACAAAAAAATCTGAACACAATATGGGAAATAAAAACCGAAGATATTTCCACTCCCTCTTTCAAGCCCCAACTGGTTGTCCTATACAGAAAATTTTGCAAGTAGTTTCCAAATTCCAATCAGTAATTACAAAAGATATGAATAAAGCTTTAGAAGAAGTAACGGAGTCAGAGGTATTAGCTACCCTTTCTTCCATGCAATGAGGAAAAATCCCAGGTCCAGATGGGTTCACATTGGAATTCTTTCAAGGATTCTACGACCTAGTAAAGGAACACCTTCTTATGATAGTCAGAGAATCGCAGAAGTCTAGGAAGGTACTAGGGTCTTTCAATGCCACTTTTATTTTCTTAATACCCAAAAAGAAGGAAGGAGTGTCCTTAAGGGACATTTCAACGTTAAAAGTTGCAATCGATTTATTCTTCTCTAACAAAGGTATGGATGTTAATTTCAAAAAATCATGCCTAATCCACTACCAATGCTCGATAGCAGTGAAGAGGCAAATTGGCAATATTTTTTCGGTTCCTATGCAAAATTTGGATGAGGCTTCAAATATCTAGGGTTCCATCTCAAGTTAGATTACTATAGGTTTATCGATTGGGGACGGCTAGTCAAAAAGGTCAAAGCTTAAGTATTAGTGTGGGTAAACAGACTTTTGTTCAGGGTAGGATGCCCAGTCCTGCTTAAGTCTGTACTGGAAAGTATTCCTATCTTCTGGACATCCATCGCAACAATTCCAAAAGGAATCCTCACTAAGATTCAAAAAATCAGTTTCCAGTAGGCTCACGAAAAACGACAGGGATCCCTTTGGAAAAATGGTCCACCATAGCAACGTGCAAGGATCTTGGCAGATGGGGGATTAAGAACATCTATTTATTTGTGCAGGCACTAGCAAGAAGAAACCTATGTAGACTTTTATCCATGGTTTCTATCCTGAAATTCCCTGTTTGTCCACACTTTCTGTCTTTAATTTCCCATATTAACTATTCTTCTCTATTTTAGTAGGACAACTAACTAGGGCAATAGACTCCAAAGAACCCATTGGTTGGCACTGTATCGCCCACCTTGCTTCATACGTTGGGGCAAATGATTGATTGGGGTCATGTCTTGACCTTGTACATCTCGCATTTGTGTTGGTCTTGATGTCGTGTGGTGTGGATTGAGCAAATAAATTAATTATTTCATTCTTAAGACCGCAGAGGACAGGCAATCTTTGATATGTAATTGATTTCGTTGGAATAATTAGATATTATGCTACATGTTATTTCGATAACTAATAGGCCCAGGGAGATAAGTGCATAAAGTCAAACAGCCATAGAGATAAGAATAAGTAAGTCATGAGGGTTTCTTGAAGCTATTGAGCTTCCTGTCCCTCCCTCTCATGCATGTCAATCTTCCCTCTTATGGGGGGGTTCCTTGCTCTGCTATACTATAAAGGCAACCTTAATAGGTGCTCTCGCTAACGCTTGCTTCTAAGATGACAATAGGGGTATCAGGTTCTCACCAAAATAACTCGAAATCCCGAAAGAAATACCTTGACTACGATAATTAGATCCATAAACCTTGAGCTACTATACATTTTCGTCGATCTCTGCCCAATGCTCTCGACAACGCGAATCTTACTCTGAATCCTCTCAAGACTTATCTGAATCCTACTCTAAATCCATAGCTTTAATTTTGACATAATTTCGTGGCCACCAAAGATCTGGCTCTAACAAGTAAAGATCTGCATGATCTCTGATGGATGATCTAATATGCAACACGTCGTTAGTAAAGTCTCGGTTATGTGGTCAAGGATTCGCAATACAAGGCCATCAATCTTGGGCGTCCGTCATTACAAATGTAGATGAAATGGAGAAATCTCGGGGATTTTCATAACCCTACTATGCAAAAATGGGATATGCATTCGAAATGGATGTTCGAGTTATGATATGTATCATGACCAAGACAAAAATTAACCAAGTCATTTTCTTTGTCCAGTGAAATGTATTTATTTTTTTGTCCACTCTTTACGACTATGTTTAGTTATTACACTGTTAGCACATGGCACCATCGTGACTCCTTTCTGCGAGCCTGCTCTAGGAGGTTGTGTTGCCTCTACCGTCCAAATTGACAGTTGTAGGGGATAGAGATCGTTGTTTGAACAACTTCCATGGTAAATCCACTTGATCCAATCGTTCCCCTAGGGCACAAATACAATTGAAACCAAATATTTCCCCATCGGTAGGAACCGACATCCTTGCAGTGGCTATGAGAAAAGGTAGAAAATAGTTGAGCAGGGAACCGTAGGAAATAAAGCGAAATTTGAACAGTGAAATTCAATCAAGGTTAGGTGAGTGACATGGAAAAAAGAAAGCTAGGTCCAGCAAAAAACCACCTAAATTGACCTCACACCCTCCACCCTCGCATGATACTTTGTAACATGTCCTTAATTGATCAAGAAGGGTGTTGATGCATGAATGGTGTCTCTCTATATTTCCTTTCGAAGGGAAGAGGGCTTATTTTTAATCCGCTATAAAGAGATCCCAAGTGTTAGGCCAACCGAAAATAGCGTATAATACAACCCGCAACAATAGCCAGCTATTTTGAACCCGCAACTTAAGCGCTGAAACAAAAGCTTTACTTATTTCAGGTTTTCTTCGTATCTTTCCACCCCAATGGAATCTACTTGCTCGATGTTACCACTGACCTAATTATTGAGTTGATTCGAGTTCAATATGCACCCAAGAGGACTGAGTAGGCGTATGACCACTTCTAGAAGCATTTCTTTATAATCCTATTCATCATTAACTCTTGGGTTTTTACCATTCCATCTACACTCAATTGTAGCTTTTCCAAGCTAGCGCTAATATCCGAGGTAGGTTCATCATTATGGACTATCTTAGGTTTAGCATCCACTTTGACTCTTGGGGCATAGAAAGGCTCGATTCTAGATGATGATAGGTTGTCTTCAATCCTTGTAGCTACCTCTTGGGCTTCTTGGATTGTTTTAGGGGATTTGTCTCTGAGGAGATAGCCCATCTATCCTGTAAAGGCTTTGGTGTAAACAAAGAGAAGGAAACTATCTGAAGGATGATGGCTCATTGGGATCCTTTGCATTAAGTTTTCAAATTTATCATGAAACTCCCTAGCAATTTCATTCTCTTGTTTTGTGAGGTTATTTAGCCTTATCAACAGCATGTTGGGGTCTTCCTTGACACTCCATCGTTTGAGGAATATTTCCTCCAATTTATCCATGGTTTTAATACTAGCATCAAGTAGACCATTTTACCATCGTTTAGCGCCATCATGGATAGTAGCAGAGAACAATTTCATAGTTAAGTCTTCAGCATCATCATTGATGGGATGAAGCGGAAAGAAGGCCCAAAAATTGCTCATATGATCCTCAACACTGATTACATCATTACCAGTAAATTTAGGCAACCATTTCTCATACTTAGGTGGCATTTTCCTAGGGTATCCTAGTATGTTTGTCATGTCTAACGATTTGAAGATCCTAGATGACCATTGTTTCTGGCTATTAACTTGATTAGGATTAACGGTCGGAGTCCCTACGCTAGACATTGTGTTTAAAAGAAGATTGCCTCCGAATAATGATTTTACTATAGGAGAGTTTCGGGGAGGTTTTCTTCTAAAGCATTTGGGAGGCCTGCTATACCTCGCTGAGCTTTGTGGAGTTGCCAGATATTTTTCTTGAAACTATCAAAGGGATGAGGGGATCACCCTTAGTGGAGTCACCAAGTAAGATTTGTAAGATAAAGTCTTTTGAGGAAAGGCTTACTGAAAACTGTCGTCTTTAAGGAGAATTGACTCGATGTTCCACGGCAATGGCACCTAATTTCAAATGGATAATAGAGCCCTACCATTGTAGCACTCTAGTAACCCTACTTCCATTGCCTGATTGCATAATTTATTACATTTTGTTCAAGGAAAGAGAAAATCGCTAGGGCCTAACCCTTGTTACTTCCTAGCAATTTTCTCTTGGAAGAGGATTTTTGAGGCCTTGGGATACCAACACCTCTCTTTTCCTCTCTATCCCTTGACATATTATTATCATTTGCTATCTTTCCTTTAAGAATTTTCTACTGCCATTAGTGACTCCATTTACCCTAGAAAGGCACTAGACCTAGGCTGTGGGGGAGTGCCCCCCCCCCCCCCCCCCCCCCCCCCCCCCCCCCC